>SZWC01001959.1:73214-92086 GCA_023375785.1 Penium margaritaceum | reverse complement strand
TTGCTCTCACTCTCCCTCTATCTCTCCATATCCCTCTCCCTCTCCCTCTTCCTCTCCCTCGCTCCCTCTCTCTCTCTCTCTCTCTTTCTTTCCTTCACTCTCTCTCTCTCTCTCTCGCTCTCTCACTCTCTCTCACACACACATACACATATGACACACACACTCACTCACTCCCTCACTCACTCACTCAATCACTCTCTAACCCACTCACTCACCCACTCACTCCCTCCCTCTCTCACTCACTCCCTCCCTCCCTCACTCACTCACTCACTTACTCATTCACTCACTCGCTCGATCACCCACTCACTCACTCGTGCACGCACTCACTCACTCACTCACTCACGCACGCACGCACGCACTCACTCACTCACCCACACTCGCATCCTTGCAGTTCGTCATCATGTTTGACCACCCCATATTTGTCGTTGAACCATATTCTTGCCAGCATTTGTATTGAAGTTTGCTCTTGCTCACATGTTGTCCTATGGCTTAACTGATTCTATCCCCTCCATGTATGTGCAGGAAATTCTTCAATCAATAATCACGTTGAAGGAGAAAGAGAAGATTATTTGTCTATTGCTGCTAGAAGTTTATTATGCTGAATTTTTATTCTATATGTTCTTAGGTACATGTTCGCTACAAAAATATGAGATACGCATGCCCCCCCCCTCACCTTTCTCTAGGACTCTCTCCGGCCATGTTTTTCCTTTTCCATCATCCATGCTTGTCCATACACACTCCCATGAGTGCTACACAATTAACTGATGAACCAAACTTTGCACATACATTTCTTAAACCTCATGGCTATCTTAGGAATGCCCACTATTCCTACAAGTGAAGCATCCGGAAAGGCACTGCAAAGCCAAGAGTGTCATGGGAACCATCAAAATTGGCACACTATGTCAAACGTTTATGTGATTTTCTGTACTGTTTTGTTATAAGGGGTACTTTGTAACAAAAAATCGAGGGTTAGCTAGAAAAACTACAACTCTAGGAAATACTTGGTCATCATGAAAGATAATCCAGGCCACATGCACATCATGCAAATAGTCGGTAGATTGTGCTTTGCAGTGTGATGGCTACGCTAGTCGCCCTGTCTGCACACTCAAACTTCACTCCGTGGAGTCTGGACAAACACACTTAAGAAAGGGACAAAGATTTGAACAATGGGTGAACTTCCTATTCACCTCTTACACATAACACAAGGATGAACGACCACATCGTGAATAACCCAAGTCAAAATATTGGCCAAAAATGAAAAGTGCTAAATCCGGTTTTAAAGGTTGAGAGAATAAAGAGATTAGTATGCTATGTTTCTTCTTTGACGCCTGAGCCAAGCGGCACGTCTGACGTCGTGTCATGAGTGGTCGCCTTGAGATTCTCCACAGTGATTTGGGGAGGTTCAAGAATATGAGGCACGGATTGATTAAAACATAGCATGGTAAATACGTTTGTAGAACAATGCCAAAACATTTGCATAGTAAGGAATACTTATGTTGACCAGTCTAAAAGGCGTTGGAAGTTGTTTGAACCCTTGGAAGCAAAACACCGGATGTCTGGGAAAGTGGCCCAGATTCTCTTGGGAAACTGAAGTATATATATAAGCTCAACGCAGGGTGGGTCGCAAACCACGCGGTCCACAGCCTAACTACATGGTGCACAAGAAGGATATATCAATAGTCGTGCACATGCCGGGGACATGTGAATACTATGTAGGATGCTAGTCATGATTCATTTGTACCAGTTACCACATGCCAATAAATTCCAAGACTCAGCCAAACATGAATTGTCCACATGCTCAATGGATGGAGGTCATTGAGTCCAACCTTGACTACAACATCAACCACCCCCATGAAAAGAACATACCGCCCTGATTTTTGAATTCGTATATAACGTTTTTAAATGTAGTTGAAATCTATTGAAATTCTAGCTTGATGAATTCAATAATACATGTAAATTATTCAGTTCAATGTTCCCTCGTGCATTCTCTCATTGATTGGCATAGCATTAGTTCCCACATGAGGATAAAAGGGTGCATACACACCTATCTCCATAGCTTGGGAAACATAGGTGTCACTGATCAACATAGAACAACACGTCATATACAAGAATTTGAACATGACATTGCTGAATTCAAGGGTCTCAAAATCCACCAATTTGATCAAATTGGACCGCGTAAATAAGTCATACCCAAAAACCCTGGTTGAAATCATGTATCATATTATTCATTAAATCTCAATCGTTGAATTCAAAGATCAGGGGGGTATCGCGGATGCTCTAAATAGACAACAAGACCAGATGGTTGCATCCACCACGCTACTTATTCAACAGGCTGCAGAAAAAGGGATACAAGGAGTTCAATCGCTTCAACAAACCATGCAAGTGACAGTAATTCACTTCCCAAGTTGTTGTGCCACCTAGCGACAAACAACGGCAAATGCTATTGCAGGAATCGTACTGAAACAATTTTTGTGGACAACTGAGCAAGGAAAGGCTCCTGAAAACACTCATCAAACGCTATTGGTGGGGCAATGCAAACACTGATAAAAAAACTACTACAAGACATACGATACACGTCAACATGACAAGTCTTGAGCAACAAAACCCCTAGTTTGCTTCAATTGGTGCCGGTACCCAGAGCACCATGGCCATGAATCTCCATGGACTTCACAAATGTTTGACCATTACACTAGAGGGATTTGATGCAAATCTTGTGGTGGTTGACCAGATGCAAAAAAATTCCAAATTCATCTCAACCGCGACTGCCACCACTGTCAAGGAAGTGTCATGACCATTATTGAACAATGTCTTCACAATGTACCTGAATGTGACTTGAACCCAACAATAGGCATCTTGGGGTAGATAACCATGCTTTCCTTACTATGCCGATGCTAATACAACTACCATAGTAGTACTTGGTATTTTTGTTGCAACCATGACAGTTGCATTTGCTAACGCAACTTCCATGTTTTTGGATGCTACTACCTTTGCGAATCTTCTGGCCGTTACCGCGGTTGTTCCCACGTAAGCACTGCCTCCGTGGTTGTTTTGTAGCTACTACTACAACCTCTTTAGCGGCAATCATAGTGGTAGTTACAATTGTGGCAACAGCTCCTTGTTACAGCTATGCCTGCTTTGATTGTTGCTTGTTGAAACTTTTGCTCCCACAGTGGATAATGCCAATTTCACTACCACTACCTCATGTTGTCACAACATTCAGTTTTTGTTGCTGGTTCTTGCCACTATTTCCATCAACATTGCTTTGACTATCAATATGAATATTATCACTACTACTATCGCTACAACCACTCATCACCATTTCTTATTCTACCTCTAGTGTTGCCGCTGACCGGTACCCTTATTTCTTTTGCACCTTCCTTGGGCTACTATCATTGACTATTACATCCAATTATAATTGCTTGCCGTGATCAATGATGTAATTGCTACAGAATGTTGTAAATTTCTGTCTCTTCCCCATACCTCTCCATTGTTCTGCTACATGATGGGTTCTCCTAGGTTTATAGTTACATCCATTACAACATTGTCCCCTTTGCCACCATGTCTTTAATTCATGGTTGAATGAGGCCTGTCTTTTTCTCCGGTACCATGACTAAGTTAAAAATACACAAGAATTTTGCTGTTGTTGAGCAGGTTACACGGTTATTGAAGGAAATTATGTTGTCATGCAATTAAAATTTTAGAGAAGCAAAGACTATGATAGGAGAGGTACACTTACCACGTGATTAACCATGCTCATTTACTTTTCATTTCAGATTTTGGTGCTCATTATACTATCCTTTGCCAGGTATCTTGGAATTTTGGAGGTGACAACCTAGTGATCTTGTATAAGAGAGGTAGAAATTTCTATCGTCCCCCCCTCTACTCAAGTCCACATGCATATGTTACCAAACATAGTGGACAATCATATTACATATGATCAAGCACACCCCATGTCATCGAAAAAGTGAAACGGAGAAGTATGGCGATGGATGTTAAATGAGAGACAGGCACAAGAATCCTTTGGATGCAGCACTAGTAGGTGAAGTAGGCAGTGAAATCAGTGGTACTAAACTTGAAACACCAAAACCTACTCCAATGTCAGATCCTTCAATCTTTGTGAATCCATCGCCACCACGACAACCTATTGGAGCGACACCCAAAATGAACGCCAATTAATTAAAGCCTACAAGTGAAGATGTTGTTGTTACCAACAATCAGTGTGTATTAGAAGACGTTGAACTTGAGATTCTTAACAGTTTTGTTATTTGAGCCCTCTATTTGGCACATGATAACATTTGGAGTTTTTCGGCAAAGGAGCCAGTGTCTGCCAAGAAGAACACCCAGTTCTCCAGTGATCCATAAGTGTTATTGATGCTTGATTAGCCATTAAATACTAGAGATTTTAAAAAAATATTGATTTGGGTATCGTTTACATGTCTAGAGGTACATTTAACCACTACTAGAGTTGACGTATAAAACACAAAGCTTGACCTTGTTGGCACTCTTTTTAGGGCCATGGGTTTGATTTGGTAGTTCAATATGATGTATGCGATGCTAGAGATAAACCAGTAGAGCACGAACAATGGCTTGGCTTGATGACCATATGCCACTGCCTCTCAAGGGGATACATTTGACATGCCAGTTTTATCTGACCCCGATTGAACCTTGAGACAAATTTGCAATTGCACTTGCCGCCTATCTCCTGGAGCTATGAAAAAAAACCACTGTAAAACAAATGTTGTGGCTTCCATCTTAACATTCAAATGTCATGGACAAATTATCATGTTGTCTTAGATCACTGCTAACACATAAATCATAGCTTGGAACACTTTATATCTGCCAGAAAACGACCTCAAACGAGTCGTCTTATAAAAAACCCCATGTGTAACATCCATGATGACCTATCCCGTGCTTGTACAATGGGAGGAATCCATGGTTTTGAACACAATACACAAATCCAATAAGCAAACACCTTAGGACCCCCAAGCCACCATTATTTTGGTTGCACAAAGCCTCACTGGGCAAGAACCTTGACTATGATGGAAATCAAAAGTACTTCACGGCAAGTCAGGCAGCTTCATTTAACTTGTTCAAAGTCTAGGTACGTGTAAATGGGATTCTTCCATTGAGGAGAATTTGCAAGAAGGGGGTGTGGAAAATTGAAAGAAGTTCCTTTCCATTCAAAGCATCAACCTATCAGCCATCCAAATGCCTCGTGATGCCAAAAACAATGCTTTTAAATCGCATAGTTCAACGTGGGATACGAGGACGATCAGTCGCATGTTTTGTTGAGGGTGCAACTGAGGGGTTCCAAAAGTCTCACAACATTGTCCATATTACTCTGTGGATGACATTCTAACAACAATATGAGAAACCGGATGATACGGATTCTTTTTCTAAAAGTTGGTATAGGGTGTTTGAAGGCAATTGTATTGGGGGACCAAAAAAACCCATAAACTTAACGAGTATTCTTGACCACAAATTGAGGAATGAGACGTCGTAGTGGTGTGGATGAATTCCCTGTGTAGTAACCATAAAGTGATCCTCGGGTTATAGCTCCTACAATGTCATAGTCCGCAGGTTGGTTGGATCACAAAAGTGGTCTATGTCAACATGAATGGTGCACTCCGATCCCCATTACTGATTGAGTGGCCCACCGCGTAGGGAACCAACAACAATCTAGTTAAATATGTGGATAAAGCTTGGGAAAAAGCTGTAGATAAATCCAATAATCATCGCTCTGCAAACAAGATAGCGCAGGAGGCATCTTGGGTAAAGCCCCCTCTTTGAATTCCTTGAATAGTGGTGCAAACTCCTCGTGTGCCATGGTGTACGTCTTTGAGGTTGTCGTTAATGAGGCAGATGATGCAAGTGTATGGACAAACACAACTTTAAAGATGTCAATTGCGATAGTGGTCCTTGCCAACAAGACTTTTATGACAAAGACTCCGATTGACATTGATTTCCATACACGATTCTCAACATCATTTTTACAAAGAAACACATGAATTGGTTGTCCACGTGGGACTGGAAATGCGAGAAAACCTATAGTGGTGTGAGAAATGACCTCTGTATTTCCATCAGCAACACACTCGATGAAGCTCACAACGGGAACTGAGTTCATACCACTTCTCAAGGGGTATGCATGGTTTTTTTATCTTGCAAAAATATCTCCTTAACAAGTTGTCAAATGTAAGATTTAGCCAGATGCAGGTGGATGTTTAATGTTTGAGGGGACCTATTACATGAGCAGCCATGAGTGGGCACTGCTAAAGCATTGAAAAGGGGAGTTTAAGCAGGATATATTCCTCTCATTGACGTCATCTTTTGCCTCCCTTGGCTTTCATCATGCAATGGTGAAAATTGTATACATGTTGAATGTCAAGTGCGTGATGGAATTTCATTGAGTCTCCCTTGCCATGACAAAGTGTGTCAAACAATTCAAGAATCCCAAAGTTGTTGAAGAAAACGAACAATGTGACTGTCCCTATAAGTGAAAATCTCACAGCTTCGTGGATAAGATGGCATTAAAAGGATTCTAAGGATTTTGAGATGGTGTTGATGCCTCTTGGACTTGCAAATAACACATTAGAATTTCCTGTGGCAATAAATAACACTTGTCCTCCATTCGTCTACGAGTTCTTCATCTTGCAAGTGGAGCATATCTTGGTATTTTGTTTCTGTCCAATAAGCATGGTGAACATCACAATTTGTTCTTCAAGTCCTATAAATGAAAGATCTACATGCAAATCTTGAAGTATGACTTTGAATGTCGTTTTTTATAGTTGTGAGGTTGCATCGTCGACAGTGAACAAATCACGGTGTGTCCATTGAGGGTAACATCAGTGGTTGGGTGGAGAACACATACAAAGAGTGTTATCATATTAGTAGTCTGTGGCTTCCTGAATTGCTACCATCATTAATAAAAGCCTCAAACAAACATTTATTTAAATTTACCACATAACGTACAAATAAAAACAGAGGAGTTGGTGCAATGACGAAAAAAATTTTCTAATCTATTTCATGAGTGCGCCATCATTGATGACACCCCTGTGCTTGGTGGGCTGGGCAGTACAATAATTCATGGCTTCAAATGTGTTTGACCAAGAGGTGGGGACTATTCTTGTTATGAATAATAATGGTGGAAATTAATTACCTTTTTGTGTATGTATTGGCCTAGTATGTGCCCTTTGGCTCAGACACCCAATGCACATAAAAGCAATTAAATATTTGCGCTAGTACATGCTTTCGTCTTGAGGCACTGCCATGTGGAATTCTGACAGTTTCATGCTTCAACCACAACACACTTGGTTATGTGGGGACTAAATCAAGTTTAAGCCGTGGAAATGTTGTATGGGCGAGGTTCCTCGTGTCTCATCTCCATCACAAAATCAAGTACCAACGTGGAAAACACATACGTGGTGGATGCTCTCATCTCCGACAACTTGAGTAGACGGTCAACTTGTACACTCTACACATTGAGAAAAACCTATACGTGCACAGGTTCTTTACATGCGGCTACATGCAACACAATTACTACACTGAGTATAACATTGCTTTGACATTATGTGTTGGCAGGTCTACTTGCCCTACCTTCGAGCAAGCAACTGTAATGGGTTGTATTGCACAAGGATCAACGACATTGGTATCAGTGGAATTACTGAAAAGTAAGGGAATTTGATAGTTTACTGTGATGGAGAATGTTGAAATTATGTGTTGCTCGTGGTTGCAAAGCATGGGAGACCTCCATACAGCACAACTCAAGACACATGAAACTCTGGAATTCACTTCAACCACCACTGACACCAACCAAAACACGATGAAAACTCTCTGTGAAATTTGTACCAAGTCTGCCTCAAACAATGGAAGCATCAAAATTGCCCTTGTCATTGATGAGTCCTTTGAGATGGCTCGCTTCTCCTCTACTACTGTCACAGTACATGTAGTGGAAGCATTGTAGTTGTTTTATAAAGACATCTTCCAACTACACGGAGCCCTCTTGTATTTTTACAAGTGACCAAGATGGTAGGTTCATGAGCTGGTTTTAAAGGAACCTATGAATCATGGCTGGAACCTGAACCGGCTATCATCAACCGTCCATCCTTTGGCAAGCGTTCAGACCAACTAGCCACAGGCAACCTCCCTTTCCTTCGTGCAACCCGCATGGCATTGACCAAGTTGTCAACTCGCCAGACTTAGAACGTGTACACAACTTCATGCCATCAAAAGCAACTGGGAAAGTGGAATTTGGAGTGGGGCATGCCAAGTCATCCGTAACTCAAGTTACATTAGATAGTTAAACAAACTTGCAAACGTGGCCATTAAAGGATGACATTCTTGTGACGCATCCGGTGAGACACGTGAGATTGCTAAGAAGGCCTGGACAATGGTGTAAAGAGCACCAAACAACCGCTGTGGAGAAGTCATGCTGGAGTCAAAGTCATGTTTAGTTATGTGAACACAAAGTTGAGACGCATGGCAAAACCCCAAGTGGGGCGCAGAAGCAAAGAAAAAGATGGAGATTTGTGGACATAGGTCGTATTCAAGATTTTATTGTATCATTGCATGCTTTTCTATGTGGTTTCATATTCCACCTGACTCAACCTGCGCCAAGACACCGCCAATAACTTTCTGGATGGCAGGTGCCTCTGCGACCACCCACGTCAAGGGATGAGGTTGCAGAGAACGTCACCAGAGAGCGGGAGACACCTCTTAGTGACAGGTGAAAGGTTTAGCGCACGATATTTGGTCGTCCTATGGACACTAAAATATCATGTCATGTGTTTATCATGTAGTAGATGGTTTCTTTAGCCTGACTGCCAGCCGTTACTCAGTGCGTTGGGTCGTGATAGGTAGCCTTGGGGGGGGGGGGGGGGNAATAGCACCATTGATGATTTCAATAGAAAGAGTGTATCTGTAACGAATGTCAAAACTCGTTGTGCGTGTATTGCCTTCAATCGCATTAATCATTTCCGTAGGATAGGATAATTCAAAGAAAACATGTGAAGAACCAGAAATAAATTTATAATATTGGCTCGGTCTTGAATGTTGTGACATAAATGTTTGAAGCATGCGTCTAGTGAATGCCGCACTTATGGGATGTTACATTGGTCATTCCAAACGGGTAGATCCCCTTTGAAAAGTTAACATCATTCATGGGTGAAATCACATGCTTTTCTTGCCCACCACACGAAGGAGGCTACGTTCCATTCAAAGTATTTTTATTCTTTTCTTTGTTGCCCCATGGGTCTCCCCAAAGATCTCAGAAGCGAATTCAGTTGCATGGTACATCTCTTTATTTAATATTCAGTTGAAGAAATCCCATTTACATCCATTTCCTTCAAAACTATTAATTTGAGAGATCGGGTTCAACTCCTAGGAAAGCTCTTATGCTGAGGTAGTCCCCATGCCTCAGCCGGTTTCCAGATGGGCGTAATAGCTCAGATACCCAGACCGCGCACACTGTTAAGCTCGCATACCCATGGGTCGAAAATTAGACACGGCATACCCGGGGTACTAAATGTAACTACGACATGCCCATGAGTAATGTGGCTAATCACGGCGTACCCAGACTGTTGATTAAAAAGCGATGGCATACGGGTATATCGTTCATTCATTCAACACATGGGTATGGCGTACGTATAACTTAGTAAAATGCGCAAACGTGCTTGAAGTATTCGCCCTATCCACAGAACATGATGTCATCTTTACAACGTTAGTCGCATACACGGCTGTTGGATGGCCGCCGTCAATTGCACTGTAGCAATTTGTACACAGTATTGTATGGGAGAATGTAATGGTACGTGTTTTCGGAGTCATGTTGTCAGGGGGTTTTCTGCTTTCATGCATTGGTCCTCGGAAGTCGACGTATGGGTTGCCTTGTCGTGTAGGGGACGCATGCACGGCATTGAACGGATAATGGCGCATCCAGCTCACGTGCACGTGTCGCCATTGGCGTTTGCGGAACGTTGACGGATGCAACGGTGCATGACGCTGACAGCCGGGCATGCTTCCGTTCAGGTGCAACGTATGTCATGCACAATGTGGCTTGCCTGCCCCCCCCCCCTCCCCCGCCCCCTCTGTTCTCTCCTAGCCAACAGGTTAGACCTTGCAGCGCTCGGAACGGCTCTGTCATTGTCGCTCCAACACCGTGCACTACCTCGGCACGGTGCTGAGGATGGCTGAGGATGTCCTACACCCAGGTGAGCCGACTTGTGGATATCCCCTGTTTTAAGTTCCCATGATTGACATTCTGTACCCAGTCTCACACACTATGGCTGCACAATTGTGGTGGTCCGCGTCCCGTAGGCGGGGCCGCGGGCACTCTCATGACCGCACTCTCGCGAGTCCACCGCCTGCCTTAGCACGCATTGTTCTCGACGAGCCAGGTGTCTCCTCTCCCCCTTCTGCCCGTCGCCTGATTTTTGATACACGATTGGACTCAGAAGTCGTCGCCATTCTCTCTTTGCCTGAGAAGACTCCTGTGCCTAAGCTGAGGCCAGGCTGTTCAGGGGACGAACCACTGCAAGGTAAAACACCTTGTGCTAGATTGTCCCGTGTCCTCTCATGCTTTGTTCGTGGGTTCACGTCCTTTTTCACAGTTTTTGCCATGCTTGATTATGACTTGTTGTTCTTTTGCAGTGTCCTCAAATGATGAGGCGGGCAAACAAGCACCAAAACGTACCAAGGTCGATGGCGCCTGCCCGGGAGGCATGGAGTTTAAGGACATGGGGGAGTGTCGTCGGGCGGTGGATGACTGCCTCATCAAGAACAGCATGACTGTGCGGTGGTTGCGAAGCGAGTCCACCAGGCTCACGGCGCGCTGCTCGCACATAAAAGAGAAGGAATGCCCATGGATTTTGTGCATCCATGTTTGCACTCAAAGTGGGTTGGACAAAGTTTATGAGTGGAAGGACGGGCACCACTGTGTCCCATGAGCTGGTACAGTTCGTGGAGATCCGGCAAAGACTGTGAAGTGGGCATCCAGACATATCGCTGCAACGTTACGGAAGAACCCATGCGCGGACGTCACGAGCCTTGAGGCGGTCGTGAAGAAAGCAACCGGCAAGGGTGTTGGCTGCGGGACTCTGTACCACGCAAAGGCGGCGGCTCAGCAAATGCTATTTGGGTCGCGGACCATGTCGTGGTCCTTGTTCCCCGCTTACACACAAGAGGTACATGTTGCCTGAGTGTTCAATTTTTCCCTCGTTTCATATGGTGCGCCTGTCTCACCTCCTGCTGTGGAATATGCACTGCAACTGACGAAACTGGACCGCAACGCGCACGTAGTTGCTGAGGCAATTGATGGTGTTGATTTCCACCGCGCGTTTGTGGCTCCTTGCGCTACAGTCCTCGGTTTTCAACACTCCCGTCGCATCGTGATGATGGACGAGACGTTCCTTTAAGAATGGCCACAAGCAAACGCTCATGGTGGTGCAGTACTTTGACGCCAATGACCATGCACTGCCCATGGCGTGGGCTCTGGTACCCACTAAAAACGAAGAACACTGGACTTGGTTCTGCTTCCACCTGGCCATCGCCTTCCCTACCGCAGCACAGCAGGGCATAGTCATCATCAGCAAACAAAAAAAGTGCCTCATCAACGCGGTGGGTAGTAAGCTGCCAGGTGCCACACACACATACTGTGCATGACACCTATGGCAGAATGTCCGTAGCGTTATGAAAAGCGCGCGGGGTCTTAGTGCTGGCGCCTGGCGCATGCGTTGACCCACGCAGAGTTCGCACGATGTGAGGAGATCATGAGGAGGCAGTATCCACACTGCGCGATGTATCTGTTTGGAAGCGGTCGTGTGGGCGACATCCCTCTAGAGCGGTGGACGCGTGTCTACTGCCCCATTGGTTGCGGTGGACACACTACTTCAAACACTTATGAATCTTTGAATGCCAGGATCATTGAAGTGTGAAAGATGTACCCGTTTTACTGGTTCATCTCTCTGTTTGTGTGGGTGTAGTGCCTAATGGCGGACCGCAGGAAGGAGGCCACAACGTGCAAGGGAGACCTAGCTCCTAACCAAGAGGCCTGGTTGTTGAACGCGTCCATCCTGTCAAACGGGTACGACGTCCCCGAGGAGGGCCCACACATGGCAACGGTCCGTGGGGCGTCCAACAGCATGCGCCGTGTCGACATCGCCACACGGCCCTGTACCTGTGGGGCCTAGAAGGAGTGGGGACAACCTTGCGTGCACGTCTGCACGATGCTCCTTGGTGGGGGCCAGCCGCCAGGGCCACTGTGTGATGTTGGCCTCACGAAGATGGTGTTTCGACGCTCATACGACAACCCGATGCCAAGTGTGGACCCCGCCACGCTGATCTCGCTGGAGGGGGTCAATTGGACGCAGCCGAGACCACGCCGTGGACATGGTAGGCCACATACCAAGCGGTTGGACCGTGAGGAGCGCAGGAAGGCAAACAACATCTGCCGTTGGTGTGGCCTGCGTGGCCACATCGTGTCCAAGTGCAACAACCCAACAGCAATGGCACCAGCGGCTGCAGCAGCAAAAGCAGTGCTGCGGAAGTGGCTAGAGAACGTGCGGAGGCATATGCCGGGCGCTGGCCAACGAGTGGCACCCAAGCAGAGGCAGAGGCGGTAGAGGTTGCAGCGTCTGTTGCAGCAGTAGAAGGAGAAGGAGGGACCGAGGCTGCTGGTGCTGGCCCGCAACGGGAGACAGTCAACGTTTCAGACGACGACAACTGCGAACACGACCCTGAGCAGTATCCAACGTACGCCAGTGCACAGGAGGAGGTCTACGACCCATAATGCTTCATCCTTGATGAGGACTCCAAACCAAAGGCGCCAGAACCGTACCAGTGGATCAGCGAGGAGGGCGACATGAGCCACATACGACAACACCTCGATTACACCCAAAGAGAGATTGCCACACAGGGCATGCCACATGGCTGCTAGGATGATGTCCTATAGGACTACTACAATGAGGAGGAAGATGAGGGGGTTTGAGTGGTGCGTTCCCATCCCCCATTACTCGTGGTCTTCATTTCCTGAGTTCATTAACTTGTTTAGCACCTGTTTGTGTACTATGTCCATGGTGTGCAGAACAGGGGTGTGCTACCTGCAGGGACCCAATGTCATGACCACCCCCTGCTGAAGGTCTACATAACTGACACGAAGTGAAGAGGGCGGGCCAAATGACATGTGGCCAACCACATTAGGGCCCTCATGCTATGGTAGACAATTTTTGTAGGCTGCTTGCTTCTCCGTGTGTGTAGACACATTGTACGACTGTGACAAAGTCAGTGGGTATGCAATTTATTTTTCCGTGGCATAAAAAGTCTTTGTGCCCACGCCGCTATATGAAAAGAACTCCAAGGGTATTGTTCCCATTCTCTTTCATCACATTGAACGATACACCAACAACGTGTTTGCCATGGATTGCTCATCAGAGTCTGAGCTCTCATTTGTTTTTGGATTGGTAGTTAGTATCAATGAGACTTGCTTCATTTCAAGGATATGGGCAAGCAACAAGCCCAGACACATCATGAAGATGTACGTGTGCCCATGCCATAAAGGGCAAGTGATGGAAGACATCATAGTGGATGCAGACTCAAATGGGGAGGTGATCGACCCGCTTGGTGATGTCTTCTATGACGCTTTGGATGAACTTATGGAGGAGCCATGCTTTGCACGAGCCTATGGAATTCCTATGCCAAGATGTCATGTAGGCCAGCTCTACCCTACTTGTGAGGTCATGGCATGGATTACTTCGCTGCCACCCACCTTTCAGAACTAGTTCGTTAGTGGGATTCCTGGGCAGTTCATGCCCGTTTAAGTACCATCGCCAACCCGATGTATGGTAGGACAAACCATAAATTGTACTAATTTTATGCAACCATGTTCACTGCATTGTTCTCTTGCACTTTGTGTTGGTGAACTTGCTTTCACAGTCATGGGCACCACGAGTTAAAAATTGACACTAGAGGAATGGTGCCTAGGTAGCGGCGGCTACTGAGCAAGCGTGAAAGAAGGCAAGTAGGCAAGTGAGAGACAGGGCGACACCATGGATCGGGGAAGCTCACTTTTGCACACAAGTACGTAGGTGACAAGTTAGTGAGTAACAAGTGAACGAGGTGGTGTATGCTGGTTGATCGAGCCACCCACGCGAGGTGCTCGACGTGGGGCTCGGATGCCACCTGGGGATCAAACTCGACCCTGGAGCGAACGAGCTCCAGACGGTTTCTCACACGCCGATACAAACCGGACGTATGGTCCCCAAAGGATCAGCAACCCGGTTCACCACCCTAAGTTCATGCAAGTGTGTGACAATTCAACCAAGCCTCGGGCATGCAATCCTTAAAATGTATCCCCCATTTTTGCTAGTAAAGTCAGATCCAAACTGAGACTCGTGAAGAGGTTGGTGCTGTGGTCACCACTTGGCAGTCAGGCGGTGGCACCACCAACGTGCACCTCATACTGCGTCACACTCTTGCACCAGTGAGCCTCAGTCCAGCTTAATCACCTGCAGTGATGATATGGGTGTGTGTGGAGAGACAAGAGGGCACTTGCGTGTGTCACGACCATAACCAACACTCCCCCATGACCCACAGATGAGCAGCCCACACACACAAGGAGAGAGAGCACGTCACAGAACAACGAGACGTACAGGACTCACGTCAACCAGGGGCATCACGCGAGTGTAGCAGACCAACAGCATGCACAGCCGCTTTGAACATGCCACTACTGAGAGCTTTAGTAAGGAAGTATGCACGCTACTGACGAGTGTCAAGCCAGACCACCTGAACTTCTCCAGCAGCAATGCGCTCACGTACAAAGTGATGCTTGATGTTGATATGCTTTGTGTGAGAATGATGCATGCCATCGTGTTCAACGATTGCCTTTGCACTTTGGTTGTCACAACGCAGAGTGATGCAACGGATGGGAACACACAGTTGTTGCAACAGGCGGGACAACCACACACTCTCACACGTACCTGCACTGAGTACTACGTAAGGCTGCACACGGTTCCTATCTGCGGATCTTGAGATGGATCCGGATCCGCGGGACGGATCCATTGACTGGATCCGGAACCGGGGTGACGGATCCTGGTATTCGCGGATCCATGGATTCATGGATCCTGGATTCGGATCTTCGGTTCCAGGATTCGGATCCATGAATTATCATGTGCTTTTCAACACTTGTTACTGTAACATCCATTGTGTAAAATTGACTATGTGCAGACATTGTTAAAAGCTATCACGTACAAGTCAACCTTCAAGGTAAGCCAAGTAGTACATGCAGACACATGGCATGGCACACACACTGAATATCCCATTGTTCACAAAGAGTGACTTACATGTCAGCCCTAATGGTAACCCCAAGTCTAGCCCCCCCTCCCATCATGCTCCCTGACCCTCCCCCCATATGCACCATCCTCTGCACCATTCTCTGCACCATCCTCTGCACCATCATCTGCCCCCTCATCTTCACCATCTTCTTCTTCCAAAAACTCCTCAAAAACAGGACCTGCACGACGACGTTCATTGACCCAAGCTTCTTCAGCCTCCAACTCTGGGGCAACCTCCCCAGTCGGTGCGACTGGGAAGTTGACTAAAGTAGGGTTGTTGATCCATGACTTCAAGAGCATCAGGTTCTCCACTGTCAGGTCGACGAGCGACTGACGGAAGTCAGTAATGATGTGGCGTCCAAGAGAGAACAGACACTTTGATGGAGTCCTGGTTGCCGGGACTGCAAGGTGGTCAAGGGCCGCGAGGTGGAAAGTAGGGTGCTTCATCCTGTACTTGCACAAGTAGTGCAGGATTCTGCACTTCCGTGGTTTCTTCTCGTCCTTGGCCCAATTGTCCACCTCAACCTCCAGAGTGGAGGGAGCAGTTTGAGCCTGTGAGGGGGTATCTGTTTCTGCAAACATGTCGGCCCCCGCGTCTTCCAGCGCAGCCTCCATAACGTCTCCTTCAGTCTGGAGCCTGGAGCTTTAGCGTGGCTGTATTGGTGGTGTTCCTGCCGCCTCTGGTGGTGTTGTCGCTGCAGCACAGATAGAACACNTGGTCGCGCAAATCTCTGCTGCAGCCTCCTCGGCAGCCTGGCACAGCTGCACCCGGTCGTTGTAGGGCCGCAATAGCTCCACAACTTTGACCTGGAGCTCAGCAGGTGATGCAACGCCAACCTTTGGATGTACGTTGGCGTTGTAACGCAGCCTGAAACGCGGATCGAGTGCTGTGGCCAACACGTGGCGCTCGGTGCACAGCTTGGCATATTTGTCGAGCTTGGCTATGCTAGCCGCCAGGCCTGGCTTCATCTCTAGGAGCAGCTGCTCCTTGCAGTCCAGCCGGCCCGCAAGTCCACGCCACTTGCTCTTGCGCTCTGTAGCCACAGCCTTCACAACCCATGCATGCATCTTGTCAAGCAGAGATGAGTAAAATGGGATGACCAGCAACAGGGTGGGAAATGAGGAGCCGGAGATGTCCTCCGTGAAGCCCTTGTAGGGCTTCAGATTGACCGTCACCATGGCAATGAGCTCCTTGTCTTCGAACGTGGGCTTCAGGTGTGCTCCATCCCTGCCATAGCCGTCCAGCCACGTGTCAAGCACGGATTTCACAGCTATCATGCATTCACTCATGTCAAGGGCACTGTTCCACCGGGTCTCCGTGTCCACGTGGAGAGATTTGTACTGAAGCCCCGCTGCTTCAACGGCTGCCTGCAAGGACTCCTCGCGGGTTGGAGTGCGCTTGACAAAGACGGCGATGGCGCGGACTTGCTGGATGAGCTGCATCACACGAGGTTGCTTTAGCAGGTCGCCGACGGCCAGGTTCATAACATGGCCGAGGCAACGAATATGCCTGGCCTTGTCAAAGCTGTTGTTGCTCGGCACCATGAAGGTGTCCACCATCGAGTCGTTGGTGGACTCGTTGTCCATGGTGATGCAGACTATCTGGTCCCACAAGGACCACTGATGCAGTGACGTCTTCAGCAGCAAGAAGATGTTCTCGGCTGTGGCGCCACCCTTGATTGCCGGGAAGGCAAGGGCCGTGGCGCGCATGTTGTAGCCCTCGTCGACCCAGTGCCCAGTGACTCCCAAGTATTTCACGTTGTTGTCCGCCTTCCACCCGTCGTTGGTGAAGGAGATGACAGACTTCACCTCCAACAACTGCTTCTTGATACGCGTGCAGTAAGCGCGGGCGCCAATCTTGATGTTGCGTGCAATCCTCATGCGGTCAGGAACTCTTGCCGCAGGGTTGCAGTGGGCAAAGGCCCGCGCGAGCCAAAAACTCTCCATGGACAAGAACGAAAGGTTCTTGTCCACGGTGTGTTTCCACAAAAGGCTGTGGAAAAACTTGCGGTTGAAGACGTAGCCAACGCCGACGACTCCACGGGCAATTGGGGCGTCCTCGGGATTTTCTCCCGCAGCCGGTGCACCACCATCAGCTGCGGCCATTGCGTTTCTGGCTTCTTGGAGCTTTGCTGCTACAACCAAGGCCTTCAGGTGGCACCACTTCTCCTGGTGGATGAGGCGCATGTGTTTCCACAGGGCCCCGGTGGTGCCATTTTTGGCGGAGAGAGTGACAGGCTCAGTCGGGTTCTTGGTGCAGTGCAGACACATGGTGCGGCCGTTGCCCAACTTTTTGAATGAGCCCCAAATGAAAGAATCGTTGCCACAACGCTTGCGCTTCTCTCCAACAGCGGCGTCTTCCTTGTCCTCCCCATCTTCGTCCTTGTCCTCCTCATGGAGGTGCTGCGGGTCCTCGGGTAGGGTGGTGTCGGTATCTTCCATGGTGAGAGAGGTGTTGGGTGGATTGAAGACAAACAAACAAGTGCAGTAACAAACGACAGTACTGTTCAACGCTGACAAAGGACAACGTCGTCAACCCAGGCACACACCTCGGGCGATGCTACCTCCTCTGTAACCTCGGACAATGTATGTGCTCCGAGGTGCATGTAACCGTTGATTTCAGCTGATAGTGTCCACGTTTGCATCGATGGGTAGGGTTAGAGAGTCACTCATATCTTTCAAATGGAAGTGCTACGTCTGGTGAAAGTTGTCAGATAGCAGACCAGTAGAAATACAGTATGTCGTTCTAGCGTGGAAACGAATAGACAGGTTTGACATTTTCAAACCTGTCAAACGTGCCAACTACAGGTTGGGAGATTGCTCGCGCCAAGTCCAGGCTCACAGGCAAACCGCGAAATGTGACTGTTCGAATTCAAAAGTGCGAGTTCCATGATTCCTCGGGAGACATGAGCAGGACCTCTTGCGGGGTCCCCCCCCCAAAGGATCCGTTAGGAACCGGGGATACAAGACGGATCCTGGAACCTGGATCCGGAACCGCGA
Organism: Penium margaritaceum; assembly: GCA_023375785.1. Taxonomy (NCBI): domain Eukaryota; kingdom Viridiplantae; phylum Streptophyta; class Zygnematophyceae; order Desmidiales; family Peniaceae; genus Penium; species Penium margaritaceum. The sequence goes on along the minus strand of SZWC01001959.1, from coordinate 73,769 downwards.
ATCCGGTTCTGGATCCGGTATCCGTGGGTAGTTATCGCGGATCCCAGGATCCGTGTGCAACCTTAGTGCTACGTACTCAGCCTCATTGGAGCTTCGAGCAACACAGCCCTATTTACCACTCTTGCAAGAGACAGCAGTCCCACCAACAAGAAAGATGTAGCTTGTGCGGATATGAGCATCCGTGTCATGCACCCAGTCACTGTCTGTATAACCGTCTACCACCACAGACGGCTGTGCACGATAGCACAGTCCCACACGTGCAGTGGACAGCACGTAGCGGATCACACAAAGTACCGCCTCGAGATGTCTCTGATGTGGCTGTTGGGAGAACTGGGCAAGGACGTTGACCGAGAAGGCGATGTTCGCCCGAGTGGTGGTAGCAAGATACATGACGGAGCCGACCACACTGAGGAAGTCGGTGACATCAACAATCTCCCCCAGCTGAGCAAGATCTAGTGACTACACCAGACGCTGACCTGCCGGGGTCATTGGTGTGGATGCAGTGGGAATGTCAGCAAGTAATGAAGCAAAATGCTCCCCCAACGTGCGAATGTA
>SZWC01001959.1:62543-73132 GCA_023375785.1 Penium margaritaceum | reverse complement strand
CCGACCACACTGAGGAAGTCGGTGACATCAACAATCTCCCCCAGCTGAGCAAGATCTAGTGACTACACCAGACGCTGACCTGCCGGGGTCATTGGTGTGGATGCAGTGGGAATGTCAGCAAGTAATGAAGCAAAATGCTCCCCCAACGTGCGAATGTATGCAGGCTGGTACACGTGCAGAGTGTGACGCTGGCAGTCACGCTCAAGCTCCATGCCCAGGAACACACGTGCAGGACCTAGGTCCTTCATCTTGTACACGGACTGCAGTAAGTTCTTCACCGACTGGACAGTTGCGAGACCGGGCGAGGCGATGAGTAGATTGTATACATAGACAAGTATGGCCACAAATGGCTCTGAGGGGGCACTCAAGAAGAGTGCTGGATCAACCGTGCTCCGACGGTAACCACCTCGCTCAAGGGTGGAGGAGATCTCCATGTTCCAACAGCGCGGTGACTGCTTGAGTCTGTAGAGGGCTTTGCATAGTCGCCACACCTTGTTTGTGCTATCTGTAAAGGCTGGTGGCTGGATCATGTAGATCTCCTCATCGAGCTTTCCATGCAGGAAAGCGTTGTTGTTGTCCATCTACTCTAGTTCCTAGTCATGCTGGGCAACGAGACTCAATAGTGCTCGAGCAGTGGTGTACCTCCCGACCGGTGCAAAGGTCTCATCAAAACAAATCCCTGGAATCTGCAAAAAGCCTTTGGCCGTGAGTTGGGCCTTGTACCGGTCTACTCTCCCATCGGGCTTCAACTTGTGCCAAAGAACCCACCGGGCAGAGACTGCCTTACGACCTGCCGGGAGGTCCACAAGCTCAAAGACTCCATCTTCTCAGAGAGCTGTGAGCTCCTCCCGCATGGCCTTCTCCGAGAGGTCAACATCAGCTGCCTCACGAGCCTGCCGGATAGTGGTAGGCTTGGGGTGAGAGTAGAGAACCCTGAGGCCGCGAAGCATGTTGCAACGTACCCGGCGACAGGATTCTCAAGGGCACTGTGAAACTCATGGGCTACGAGAGCGTAGCCGACTGCCGAGTTGGGATGCATGACGCTCACGGACAGGCCAAGTGCATCAAGGCCGGTGGGCCTCACCAAGGGGCCAGCTCTGGAGGACGAGGCGTTGGAGCTCGTGACTCGCTGTGTGGTCTGAGGAGCTTTGGACGAATCAACAGAGACAGACTCAGCAGGTGTCGTAGAGGAGCGGGAGCGCCCACGGGAGGACTGAGAGAGTTGAGAAGGGGGAAGAGCGTGAAGCCTCCCCCCACAAGTGTAGGGCTCAGGCTCAGGGGCCACAGTCCGAGGTGGTTCTCCTCCAATGACCTCAATCACCGGAGGAGACTCAGAGAATGAGTCAGGGGATGAGTTGGGAACAGAGTGGGACTCGGCACCGCTAGAGGACGGCTGAGATGACACGGAGTCTGAGGAGGGCTATGACATTGTAGACTCAGAAGAGGCAAGGGAGGGCAAGGGCTCCAAAGAGGTGTCCTTGTCTGTTGCGTCTGTGTTGGGGACACAATGAGATGCCGTGTGAGAGGGAGAGGAGGACGCACGGAGATCGGAGGCTGGAACAGACACACCCTCCCGAGCCGACGGAGCAAGGAGAGAGAAGAAAAAGGAGGAACATGGGACAAGTCATGAGGGAAGACATCCTCGACGAACAGGGCGTCACAAGACTCGATGACACGAGAGCGGTCAGAGTCCCAAAAGTGCCATGCTTTGGACATGGCGGAGACACCAAGGAAGGTGCAAAGGTGAGCATGGGGGCTCAGTTTGCCATCACGAACATCGTTTGACAACCAGACGGCAGCGACACAGCCCCAAACATGAGCGAGACGGAGGTCAGCACGACGACCATACCAACGCTCAAAGGGAGTGACGTAGCGAGGGAGGGGACCATGAGGAACACGGTTCCACACCCAGGTCATGTAGGACATGGCCTCAAAAGAGAAGACGTGGAAGAGAGAGGACTCGCTGAGGAGAGTGTGGACACCGTCAGCAAGGGTGTGGTTCCAACGTTCAGAGACGTCGTTTTGCTGGGGTGTGTATGGAACCAAAGGTTCCATACACACCCCGCAAGACGTTAAGAAGCGGGCAGTGGGACCCATGAATTCTCCACCATGGTCACAGCAAAAGACCGTCAGACGGCGACCACAAGCCAGTTCGGCCTGTGGTAGCTAGTACTCAAGCGTGGGACAGACATCACTCTTTTGCCGAAGGGCAAACACCCAGCGCATGCGGGAGAAGTCATCAGTGAGACAGAGGACGTAGCAACCTACCCCCCCCCGAGGGTGTCGTGGGCAAGAGGTCCCATGACATCCACATGCAAGAGGTCGAGAGGATGAGACGTGCGGGACTCAGAGGTGGAAAAAGGGGAGCGGTGCATTTTGCCCTGGGCACAGTCAAGACAGTCAGTGGGACAAGGGGCAGGGAACGTGTCGGTGTCAAGACCATGAGCTGGCTTGTCCTGGAGCAAGCTGTCAACGGCAGCAGTATTAATATCACAGAGACAGAGATGAAGCAACTGTGCATGTGCCGGGGTGAGAGAGCGTGCCACGTGAACAAGAGCAGTCGTGGCAGGGTGTGGTGCAAAGGATAGCACACGGTACAAGCGATCACAACGAGTGCCACGTAGAAGAACACGACCAGTGGTACGATACAACACGGATGCAATGCCGCAGCTGGAGGAGAAGTCCATGCCCTGGTCGTAAAGAGTCGTGACACACCGCAGACTGAGCTCAAGAGCAGGCACGTACAAAACATCGAGCAGAAAGAGCTCCCCCCTAGGGCCAACAAAGTGGACGACCCCAACTCCCTGAACAAGGAGAAACTGACCAGAGCCAGTGCGGACAAAGCGCACGGAGTCCACAGGGCCCAGAGAAACGAACGAGGAATGAAAAGAGGTCATGTGATGAGTGGCCCCTGAATCAAGGATCCAGAAGCCACTCTCCATGTGTACAGATGAAGGATCACAACTCACAACGTCGATAGCAGAGCGAGGAAGAAGGCGCTGACCACATGCAGCAAGACAACGAGGCAGACTGTAAGACTGCCACTGCTCAATCCACGGAACATCCACTGGGGGCCGACCCTGTACATGACCGGGCGACGGACCACGAAGAGACGAGTCATCAGCACACGCAAGTGCCCCCAAGGCTGAACGCACACTCTCACCTCCCTGATTACAGAGGTGTCGTTGGTAGACGGCATGGGAGAGGGCGGAGCCCAGCTAACGGGCGTCCTCCGACTGGCCGGTGATGACCACGCCAGGAGAGGGGCGCTGAGGCATGTAGGTGGGCGGCGCCCACGGTGGAGGAGAGTAGAATCCGGACGGGGGCCCGAAGTAGACAGGGCCGCCAAGTCCAGGAGGCCAGCCCCAGGGAGGGAGTGGAGACGGCGACGTAAGGATCGTGCTGTAGGCAACAGGCGTCAAAGAGGAGGATGAAGTGTGCCCGGTGGATGCAGTGGAGGTGGAGGAGCGTGAGGAACCTCCACTAGATCCTGTGGAGCGAGCCCAATGGGCACGCATGGCTGAGGCAAGGCGGGCATCGTCAGGAGGCGATAGGCACTTGGGTGCTGCATGACCAGTGGCGCCATAGTTCCATCACATGACAGTGCTGGAGGACAAAGCTGAGGATGAAACACCATCAAAGCCGCGACCCTTGCCAACCCTGCCTTGGCCACCACCCCCTGAGGCACCTCCTCGGCATTTGCCCTTGCCACCCCCCCACCCCGGCCACCCCCTTGAGAAACGAGAGATGTGGCCATAGTGGCGTAAGTGGTGGTGAATGATGATGCAGGAGAGGAGGGGGTGGGGGAAGTGAGGGTAGTGGTAGCTGTTGCAACGGCAGCGCGGTGAATGCGTTTGTATTGTAATGAGCTCCACCAGTCCGTCAGGCGTTGGGAGGTGAACTTCCACTGGGCACAAATGCTAGGGGGTGCATCAGTTGGAACAGGTATGGCAGCCAGACGTTCAAGCTTAGTTGCCTTCACCTCTCGGAAGGTGTCATTGATTTCAGGAATAAGGCCGTTGAGGATGGAAAGAACAACAAGGAGCTTTCCTGGGGCGGCCTTACCAAGGTTGCACAGCAGTCGCAAACTGCGAGCCCAGTAGGCATCAGCGGATTCGTCAGCACGCATGGAGAGCGTGTTGAATTGGACAGTGAGCACGCTCTGAGCAGCATGGCCAGTCACTGTCGTAAGCCGCTTGATCAGTTTGTAGGCACCAATAGGGTCTGCAGGGGTGCGGAGTGTAGTGTCCGTGTTATAGGACCCAATCTTGTCGGTGAGATTGTTGGGTCCGCCACGAATAAGGGCACGGACAGCGCGTGCAGACTCAGACTCAATAGGCACAAAAGGTGGATTAGCAGAGGGATTTGGCTCATGGTAGTATTCCTAGAGCTGCTCCCCCTACGCCCGGGCACTGAAACGGACCTCCCAGGAATGGAAGGTGAGGTTAGAGGTGAAGTGGGGTGGGTTTGAGTCAAAGTCAGGTTTGCGCTGTACTGATGGGACGAGTGCTTTGGCTGCGGCTGTGCCAGCGGCGACGGCGACTGCGAGAGGGTCAGCGGAGGATGAGCCAATAGTAGCGGATGCGGTAGCAGAGGAAGTGGAGAATGCAGCAACAATGCGAACAGACTGTGTGGTGCGCAAGATGGATTGAAGGCGGTTAAGAACCAAATCAGCAATGTGGTCTGCAAACGTTTCTTGGTCAGCCTATTGAGCACGCAGCTTGTCCTCGGCAGCGCGCTGTGTAGTGAGCGCAGCCTGAAGGGCAGCGTGCTCAAGTTGCAACTCAGCCTACAAGGCCGCGTATTGGTCGTCGTTCATCGGCATGTTGCCAATGGCTCAACCCTGTCAAGAAACTTTTGGCAGAGCTTTCCCAGCCCGAGTGGGCGTGGGAGATGTGTGATGGGTGCGTGAAAGTCCGCAACAAGGCAACAACCTGGTCGCACAAGATACATCAACACAGAGAAGGGCAGGAGAAGAGGGAGAGATCAAGCTCACCAAGCGCTGCGGCGTAGTGAGAACAGTGGCGGAAGAGCTGCGGCAGTTGAGGAGGCAACCACTGCAACCGCAGCAGAGGCGGAGACGATGAGACAGGCTACTCCTGTCAACGCTGCAGTTGACAGGGTGGAGATGGCTACACTGGTCAAAACCTGTAGCTGAATGTGGCGTGCCACCAAAGCTGAAGATGGGGGCAAAGAAGATACCTGTGAGGTGGAAATGTTCATGGAGTCAATAACGCTGGAGAGTGCGGTGGCCGCTGCAGCTGCTGCTGATGCGACTACGTTGACAGCAGCTGCTGCCAAGGGTCCATGATCAACTGCAGCCAAGGTGTATATGTCAATAGCCTTACCTGCGCCAGTGCTAGCTGGTGCATGTGCGGCACGTGCAGTGGCTGCAAATGTGGATGCAACAGCAGTACTGGACACAAGAGCGGCCTGCAGGGCAGACAAGATGTCAGGCGATGGAGATGACGCTGAATCTACAGCTGACATAGTTGGAGATGCAGCACGACGGGAGGGGTGCACCCCTGATGCTGCTGCCGCTGAGAATGGCGCTGAGTCTCGAGCAACAGCACGTCGACGCTGCTGGCGGGTCCTATGGGATACGGGTGGGCTTACCGGTGTGTGAAGAGGTCTGTGGTCACGTGGTGGAGCCGTAGCTGGCTCGTTTTGCACCGTCAGGGAGTCGTTGGTGACTGACTCACAGTGAGCAGCGTAGTCCCGCGCGTCTCCCCACTCGTAGCAGTCGACGAGGTCGTAATCCTTGCCGGGGTGGTAGCCCGGACTGCTGCTATGCAACCTCGACCACACCTCCCTCTCCGCTCGCTCCTCATAGTACCTGAGCTCTTTGTCAATGTGGGCACGCTCACCTGCGGCCGTGGGAGACGTGGGGATCGGCTCAGTGTCGGGAGGAGACGCCAGTGCAACGAGTGATTGGCTGCCCGAAGGGCAACCTGAGGTGCCAAGAGGTGCACGTGAGGGACGTCAATTGGTGCGGCGGCAATGGTGACGGCAGTGGAGATGTGCCAGTCCCGTGTGCAAGAGCAGAGCACCACGTGAGCCACGGGTGTGGACTGCGCTGTTGCGGGAAGTACACGAATAGCTGGTAGAAGATGAGTGCGGCAGGCGGTGCTGCCACGTGGCGACACCAGTGTGCGTGCAAAAGGCGAGAGTCGGCGGGGTACGTGAGGACGGCGGTGAAGCTACGTCAATCCTTCGCACAGGAGCAGCGCCCCTCGTGAACCACAGAAGCAAAGTGTGCTGCTTTGCACGTGCGGCTACCGAGAGACAGCAGCTGCAATCGGTGTCGACTTGGGCAGCACCGTCGAACGTGCGGAGACCGAAGCTGGGCGGGGTGTGAGGGGACGGTGACGACAGAGAAATGCCGGTCTCGTGGGTGCAGTGATTGGTGCTACAGGGTGTAGTAGTCGATGTTGTGACTCCCGCCCGCCACGGTCGCGGTGGTTGCTTGCGCAGGATCACCCGCCACGCTCATGTGGCCCGACAAGGACCTAGGACTGTCGCTAGGGGGAGTGGGTCCCCCTTGCTCTGATACCAGTAGGTAGCGGCTGCTACTGAGCAAGCGTGAAAGCAGGCAAGTAGGCAAGTGAGAGACGGGGCGATACCATGGATCGGGGAAGCTCACTTTTGCACACAAGTAAGTAGGTGACAAGTTAGTGAGTAACAAGTGAACGAGGTGGTGTATGCCGGTTGACCGAGCCACCCACGCGAGGTGCTCGACGTGGGGCTCGGATGCCACCCGGGGATCGAACTCGACCCAGGAGCGATCGAGCTCTAGACGGTTTCTCACACGCCGGTACAAACGGGACGTGTGGTCCCCAAAGGATCAGCAACCCGGTTCACCACCCTGAGTGCATGCAAGTGTGTGACAATTCAACCAAGCCTCGGGCATGCAATCCTTCAAATGTATCCCCCATTTTTTCTAGTAAAGTCAGCTCCAAACTGAGACTCGTGAAGAGGTTGGTGCTGTTGTCACCACTTGGCAGTCAGGCGGTGGCACCACCGATGTGCAGCTCATACTACATCACACTCTTGCACCAGAGAGCCTCAGTCTAGCTTAATCACCTGCAGTGATGATATGTGGGTGTGTGGAGAGACAAGAGGGCACTTGCGTGTGTCACGACCATAACCAACATGACGTACCCAAATTTGTTGCTTTGCTTGCTATGCATCTTTTGAGTTCCAGGGTGCCGGATGACGAACGGAACGCATGTCAATAATGGGCATCCCATGAATAAAACGTGACCTTTCAATACGAAAGCACCATGGGGTCACATATGCGACTTCGTCATGGGATGCATCTGCACCCACGGCTGCCAATCACTGCGAGCGTGCACTGGCTGGCTAGTTGGGGCCTGCACACCCATAATCCAACACATGGTGTGAGGACTCGGCGGTGCATGGTCATACATGGCATCCCACTGAACCTTCACTGGGCGCCACGCAGGCTCGGCCTCTTGGCATGTTGGTTTGGGTGGGCACGGAATGTCCACACCCCATGGACCGCGTCGATTGTGTTCGATGTNTCGGCTCTAATCGACATGGGCATGTGGTAATTATTTTTATGTACCGTTGTATGCCATGTCAAAAGTACCGGACTTGGATATGCCGTCTTCAATATGGCGGAAACCGGGTACGCGGTTCCAATTTCAAAGTGTTATCAAAGGTATCCAGTTCCATTTTGAGCAACCATGGGTACGACAGTTTATATTTTGGACATGGTGGGTATCTAATGTTTCCGTCCTTCAGAGCTGGGGCCTAACAGACAGTATTGTTCATTCCAAAGAAGGTTCGTCTCTTCCGTTTCTACCTCATCGGTTTCATGGATATCCGCTTCGCATCCGACGTGGACGCTGCCACACATTCGGACACGCATCCCGCCCTACGTGAGAGGCGGCCTTGTTCCCGCGCAAAACGTTTTCGCAATCCGCTTCGCTCCCCCCATTGCGCGATCGTCGATAGTGCCCTCTTCCTGCGAGTTCCCGTCACTGATCTGGACTGCACTGACGCGTTCGCCGAAGTCCTTGAACACCTGGGGTCGCACTCATCCTCCGACCAGCGTTGCTAGTTGCTCCAGCCACGCACGCCTTAGAGTGTGGGTTCGGACATGGCCGTGGCTCAACAATGCGTGCAGTTCACATCGGCAGCTCCGCGTCACAGCCGGCTAGGTTCGAAGCTTGACGGAGGCGAGATCCTCGGAAAGCCAGAGTATCGGACTTCGACCCGACTCAGCCATGCAAGGCGCTCGGCGACTTGCCAGAGCACGTCGCAGCAGCAGCAGCAGCGGCAACGGCAACGGCAGCAGCGCAAGCAGGCGCGTCAGCAGCGAGAGGAGACTGAAGGACATGATCAACGATCGCCTGTAGCGCGCAACAGGCGTGACGTCATGATCGGTGAGATAGGGCTGCTCAAACCAAAGGACAAACTCTCCTCATGAGCTCCAATGTGATCATGTTTGGCGGTGCTAAGGCCTCGTGGAACATTGTATGCGGTGCAGGGCGAGATCCTTCAAATCTCCCTCTCCATGACATCATCTGCTTTACGGCCAAACTGGCTGCTCATCACACCCTGCTGATATACGTGGAGCAATGCTTGCGGGGCAAAAATGTGGCTCGTCACGACTTGCGCATGCCCGCTCTGCAGTGGCGCGCCGACATCGAAAATGCTGCAATCACATCGTGTTGCATAACGCTGCCGTGCTCCGGCATTGCTGTGCAGGGGCACAGCAGCAGTGCGGGGTTGTGCGACCCCGCACTACTGGAGGTGCAACCTTCACTCTTCCTCAGCTCTCAGTGTGCGAAAAGGCAATTTGCCGGACAGCCGGATTGCTTGATCGTCCAACTGCCTGACTGCCAGGCTGGCAGTCAATCTTCCCAGGCGTGCTTAGCTTTGTTTTCTCCCTTTCTAGGTTTTATGGCGCGGTATCATACTTGTCTGCTGTGGCATGGCTGTGCTGGTCAACGTCAAGCACTGGTTAACGCGCTGTCCTTGTCACAATGTCCTGTCTAGTTGAAACGCTGACTTGCTCCCCATGACTCAGCTCTTCGCAACGTTCTGTAGTGCTGTCGTCGGATCACACACGTCGAAGCCGCATTGCGCGGTGCCTTTCCTGAGAAGTTGTCTCTGTACGTATGGTTAGTCATGTGCCATGTCATGTGCAAGTGCGGCGCAAGCGCCGCGCTTGCACATGAAAGCACCATAAACAGCTGCTGGTCTGGTCAGGGGGACGCTGTGTGTCTGACCCACTGTGTCTGAACCACTGCCTCTGACCCGCCTCTTTGTCGATCCGTCATGCCAGACGACAGACGGCTCGCCCTGTCTGTTGCGAGCTGTCATTGCTGCCCACATCACTGCCATCAGGCTCGCTGCCTCAGGAATGCCCTGCTGTCCATTGCCCTCATATGTCTTGTACCAGGCGGGGGTACATGACACCACTGCGTGTCTCGTGAAACTTCTGAGGCGACTTTGGCCAGCTTTGTTTCGTGGCTTGGTGTTGGCCTTGCTCTGCCACACGCAGGAACGGGTGCAGCGGCGCTCTCCCTCGCAGTGGGTTCTGCTGTCGTGCCGGCGATGCCTGCAGCAGCAACGCCAACGTTCGTGATTCCGCCGCAGGGGTTCCGCCTTGTGGTGGACAGATTTGAGGGTTACGCGTTCTACGTGCCTGAGACGTGGGTTGAGGTACGCCAACCTGTTGAACCGACTCGTGCATGTGCAAACCCTTCCATTCAGAATCCTAGACATTCTGTTGGGCTTTGAAAGATGATTTCTTTTTCGCTGCATCGTTTTCCGTGGCACCGCCACTTGAAAGCGAGGTTTGAGGGGAATGCGCTCTAGGCGCCGGAGACTTAGGTTGGAATCTTTTCGGTCAAGCTGTGTGAGTTGAGGTCCTCAACTTGATGATGCTAGTGTTGGAGCCATGTGCGTCGAGGTATGGCTGTGTTTGTGCAATGCGCTTCAAGGTATGCTCAATTTAGGTATGCTTGTGGTTGAGCCATGTGCGTTGAGGTATGCTCGTGCTACAGCAGTGTGCGTCAAGGTATGCTCGTGTTTAAGCAGTGTGCACCGAGGTATGCTCGTGCCTAAGCTGTGTGTGTTGAGGTATGCTCATGAATGAACCGTGTGGGCTGCCACATGCTGGTGGCCGAGCCATGCGCGCTGAGGTGTGCTTGTGCTTGAGCCCTATGCTGCATTGAGGTTTGCTCGTGTTTGGGCGATATGCATTGAGGTATGCTCGTGATGGAGACGTTTATGTTGTGGTGCAAACCAACCTGACACAAGTCTTTTGGTTGAACGCCTATGAGAATGCCCGTGGTTTTCACTTCTGATGCCTTTCAATGTGTGGCGACTGAATATGTGTGTCATGCTTGCTGCCTTTCTTGTGAAACACAGCCTATTCCGCTTTCCTCTCTCTCTCTCTCTCTCTCTCTCTCTCTCTCTCTCTCTCTCTGTCTCTCTCTGTCTCTCTCTCTCTCTCTCTCTCTCTCTCTCCCTCTCTCTCTCTCTCTTTCTCTCTCTCTCTCTCTCTCTCTCTCTCTCTCCCTCTCTCTCTCTCTCTCTCTCTCTCTCTCTCT
>SZWC01001958.1:228271-244868 GCA_023375785.1 Penium margaritaceum | reverse complement strand
GGCTTGTGTACATCGGCGTGCAGATGACTGACGGCGAGACTCGACGCCGGTGGAGTGTCGTCCGGTGGAGCCGACGCACGCTGAGGTCGTCTTGCGGTTCGCTGGAGCCTCCTCTCTCCGGCGACGTGTTCAGCTCCATCGGCAGGCCTCCTCGGCGGTCGCTGCCGGCAGTCACTGCCGCTGCAGTCACTGTCTGCATGCGTCCAGCACGTACTGTCGTGTCTACGTCGTCGTGCACTGCATAGGGTCCCAGTTGCGTGCTGCATGACCCTATTTGGCAGCATAAACCGTCGTTGGCACTATCTGGGTTTAGGCTGCCATAACTCCTCGCTACTATTTTTCTAGTAGATTCTGACCGCACGGCTGCGTTCGCAGCGTCGGTATTATGGTATGGTCCAGTTTTCAGGCAAAAAGGACGACGCCCGGGTTTTGGGCTGTTGGCTGCCTGGCAGGCCTCACCGAGAAAACCTGCCAGCCTGAACTGAGCTATTTTCTGATTGGCTGATGGACTGAGTAACAAGCTCTACAGAGCTGGGGGGGGGCTAGATCTTGGAGGGGTCCCCCATTGCTATTCATTATTCATTCTTAATCAGTCATTGTCAGTTTTCAGCTGCTTTCTGGCGCTAACTCTGGCGCGCGCGTTTCTGAGTAACAAAACCCAGAGCTTCCAGACTTAGACTCTAGAGCAGCGGACTGAGGGGGCAGCTGAGTGAAGCAACGAGCGTGGAAGCCCGCACGCTGCATCAACAACGCTGCTGCCCCAACATGCTGCAATAGTTTCTAGTTTCTGCATAGGCACACCATGGATGCGGGAAAAGCTTGCCTTCATAGCTCGGCGAAAACCAAGACAAGAACGAGCCAGTAAGGGGGGGCGAGACTTAGCAACCGGTGAGCGTGCACTCGCCACGGGCATCACACCCAAGCGAGCACACACCGCCACCCGGGGGTCGAGCCCGACCGTTTGGCATAAAACCGAACGGCGGCTACTCACCAATGCTCGGGTGAACCTGGCATGGTGGCCCCCTAAGGATCAGCACCCGGGAAATGCAGCTCCCCCAGAAAACACCCAAGGCATGCAAACATGATGCAGAGCACGGCAGTAAGAATGTACGGGCCCTAGCATCTCCCACATAGGATAAAGAATCAAGTCAATCAAGTCATGGCCATGCATGCGCCAGAGAGTACGTCTGGGTTAAGTACTTAGGTCAAGTCGCCAGAGATGCCAACCATGGTAGGCTTGCTTGACATCTTCCCAGGTGAGGCCATGTCAATCAATCTGTACATGTGTGTGCATGGAGGGGGAGACAAGACGGCATAGAGATGTGAGTGGCCAATGAACTTTAACACTCCCCCATGACCTGCAGGCAACCACCCCACACACATGAAGTCTCAAGAGGATGAGATGAATAGAGAAGACACACAGAGTCATTCAACCTGGGTCATGGGGACAGATGAGACCAACTGCATGAACAACACTTTTAAAAACATTACGACTGAGTGCTTTGGTAAGGAAGTCTGCTCTCTGGGAACGGGTGTTCATCCATGCAACCTGGACAATGCCAGAAGCAATGCACTCACATACAAAATGATGCTCTTCATTGATGTGCTTGGTGTGGGAGTGATGCATGCCACTATTCTTGGCAATGGCCTTGGTGCTTTGATTTTCACAACGCAGAGTGATGCAACAAATGGGGAAAAACAATTGCTGCAGGATACGACATAACCAGACTGCCTCACACGCACCTGCGCCAAGAGCAACATACTGAGCCTCAGGTGTGCTGCGGGAAACACAACCTTGTTTGCCACTTTTCCACGAGACAGCAGTTCCACCAACCATGAAGATGTACCCTGTTCGGCTACGTGCATCAGAGTCGTGAACCAAGCCACTGCCAGTGAAGCCATCAACCACAAGAGAGGGTTGTGCACAAAAGTAGAGACCGACACGTGATTTGGAGAGTGCATTGCGGACGACCCGGAGAGCAGCCTCCAGATGCCGCTCACGTGGGCATTGAGAGAACTGAGGCAGGAAGCTGACGGCAAAGGCCACGTCAAGACGCGTGGTGGTGGCAAGGTGCATCAGTGAGCCAATGACTCGAAGGTAGTCAGTCACATCCACTGTCTCCCCCAGCTTTGAGAGGTCCGAGGATTTCATTAGTGACTGTCCCGCGGGGGTCATGGGCGTAGAGGTGGTGGGAGTGGCAGTGAGAAGTGGACTGAAGCGCTCCCCCAGACTGCGGATGTACGCAGCCTGGTGCACATGCAGAGTGCGGCGTGTGCGGCCCCGCTCGAGCTCCATGCCCATGAAGACACGGGCCGGACCCAAATCTTTCATCTTGTAGGCTGCCTGTAGAAGGGACTTAGCAGCAGAGACGACAGAGGTGTCGGGAGATGCAATGAGAAGATCATCAACATATATCAAAATGGCAACCAACGGCTTGGAAGGAGGGCTAAGAAACAGAGTAGGGTCCACCAGACTCCTCCTAAAGCCTCCTTTGTCTAGGGTTGCCGTGATCTCTTGGTTCCAGCAGCGCGGGGACTGCTTGAGCCCATACAGGGCCTTGCGCAGCCGCCATACACAGTTTGTCCCATCCGTGAAGCCGGGTGGGTGCGCCATATAGATCTCCTTATCCAACTTGCCATGCAAGAATGCGTTGTTGACATCCATCTGCTCCATCTCCCAGTCATGTTGAGCTCCGAGGTTGAGCAACGCCCTGGTAGTGGTGTAACGGCCAACTGGCGTGAATGTCTCGTGAAAGTCCATGCCAGAAATCTGAGAGAATCCTTCTGCCTTGAGACGTGCTTTGCACCGCTCCACAGTGTTGTCTGGGTTGAGTTTGCGATGATACACCCACTTGGCTGCGACAGCTTTGCGGCCTGGGGGTAGATCCACAAGCTCGTACACGCTGTGCTCTGACAATGCATCAAGCTCAGCCTTCATGGCCTGCTCCCATAGAGGGGAGTCAGTGGCTGCACACGCTACCTGCACTGTCAAGGGTTCAGGTGGAAGAGGAGAGAGACCGGCAGTAGCGAAGCACGAGGCAGCATACCCAGCGACAGATGACGAGAGGGCGGAGTGGAACTCTTGTTGAACAAGAGAGTAGCCAAGGGCAGTGTTGGGGCTAACGACGGAGACAGCGGCAGACAGGCCAGAGGTCACAAGACCGAGTGCACGGAGACCAGGGTCACCAGAGACGACAGGGTGCGACTGGGAGGGGAGGGCATGGAGACGACCTCCACGTGTGTAGGGTGAAACAGGGGGAGCAGACCGTGCAGGAGTGGACTGCACTGGAGAGGAGGGGTGTGCACTGACACCAGGAGAGGCTGGCTGCACAGCAGCGGCCAAAGAAGCATGATGCATGGTAGCGACAGGAGATGCTGGATGTAGAGCAACGACAGGAGACGGAGAGGAGGCAAAGGGAGAAAAAGGCGGAGGAGACGCTGGCGACGAGGCTGGTGTAGCGGAAGAGGGCATGGAAGAAGAGACAGAGGACAAGGGAGCCACCAGTGGGGCCGAAGACGATGATGGCTCAGTGCCGGACAGAGGGGGAACCGAGGAATGAATAAAGGGGAGAGAAGGGACCCCAGATGGGGAAGAAGTAATGCCACCACCACCCCAAGAGGGCAGAGAGAGGGACCCGGCAAAGCGAGGTGCGTCCCGCTCGAACAAGTGCTCGAAGAACATTGCATCACGGGTCTCAATGACACGACTGCGCGAGGGATCCCAGAAGCGCCAAGCTTTGGAGAAGGAAGATACACCAAGGAAGATGCACAGGCAACCGCGGGGGGACAGTTTGCCATCCCGTTGGTCGGCTGGGAGCCAGACAGAAACAAGACACCCCCAGACACGGGCAAGGCGCAGGTTGGCGCGCCGACCCGTCTAGCGCTCGAAAGGAGTGACCGTGTGGGGTAGAGGGCCATGAGGAACCCTGTTACAAACCCACGTCATATAGGACATGGCCTCAAAGGCGAACAGGGGGGATTGACCGGAGGCGGAAAGAAGGGCGCGCACACCATCAGCAAGGGTGTGATTCCAGCGTTCAGACACACCATTTTGCTGGGGGGTGTAAGGAGCGGTGCATTCAAGGCGAACACCACGAGACTCAAGAAAGCGGGATGTGGGACCAATGAACTCACCTTCCCGGTCACTGTGAAACACACGTAGGGAGCGAAGACATGCACGCTCGGCCTGGGGGAGCCACGGCTCAAGCACGTCAGTGACTTCACTTTTATGATGGAGAGCAAAGACCCAGCGGTACCGGGAGAAGTCATCAGTCAAGCAGAGAACATAGCAATGGAGACCACCAAGAAAGGCATGGGGTAAAGGACCCATCACGTCAGCATGAACAAGGTCAAGAGGATGAGAGGAGCTGGACTCGCAGGTGGAGAATGGAGAACGTTGCATCTTGCCAGTGGCACAGTCTAGACAGCTTGAGGAGCAATGAGGGGCAAAGGTGGCCGGGTCAAGGTCCACAACAGGCTGTAGGCGCAAAAGACGGTGAATGGCATCGGTGTGAATGTGAAAAAGCCGACGATGCAGGAGATCAACATGTGCAGGTGACAAGGAGGGCGCCACGTCAATAAGAGTAGAGGCAGCAGAAGGCGAGGGAAGGGAAAGTGGCACGTGAAACAGGCGGTCACAGCGCACTCCACGCAGTACAACGTGGCCGGATGAATGGAGAGAGATCAAGGCAAGGCCGCGGCTGGACGAGTAGTCCATACCCTGATCTTCAAGGGTGGTCACAGAGAGCAGGCTGACCTCAAGATCAGGGACGTACAGGACATTGGGAAGATAGACGGTGCCACTAGGACCAACAAACCTAATGACACCAATGCCATGGACGTCAAGAAGCTGGCCGGAGCTAGTACAAACAGAGCAAACCGAGCCAACAGGGCCGAGGGAGGCAAAAGAGGAGCGACACGAGGTCATGTGATGGGTGGCCCCAGAATCAATGATCCAGAGGCTAGGGGCTACACGAGTGGAAGGAAGAACAAGACAGACGGCGACAGTGCCACGAAGAGACAGGGAGGAGGATGTACCGAGACGAGTGGGGAACGTGTGAGACTGCCAATCCTCAATCCAGTCACAAGCATCAGGCAGGTCCCCTTGCACGCCACCAGACGCCGCACCCCGGAGGGTGGTGTCAGACTCACAGATAGACAAACAACATTGGCCACTCACTCTTTCACCTTCCTGAGAGCGAAGGTGAAGAAGTTCAGCGAGGCGCCGTTCAAGGACACGCTCCTCGTCATGGTGGTCAGAGGAACGGTCAGAGGAGCGGTCGGAGGAGCGGTCTGACATGTTGCCATCGTCGCGCGTCCAAGGGGGTGCAGAGTAGTGGGAGGATGGAGGCCCGTAGTAGGGAGGACCGCCCGGGGGCGGAATCCAACCCCAAGGACTGGGAGGTGGAGGTGATGGTTAACGTGGGGCAGATGTGGCAGAGAGTGCGAGGGCTGAAGAGGAAGAGGAAGGAGGGGAAGCTGTCACTGGTGTAGCTGCAGAAGAGGAGGTGACCCCGGTGCGTGCCCGATGGGCATGCATAGAGGATGCCAGACGAGCATCATTGCGGGGGGCCGAAAATTTGGGTGCAGAGTGTCCGGTAGTAATGCAGTTCCAGCAGGTGACATCGGTGCTAGTGGTGGAGCCGGCAGGGGACTTACCACCCCGGCCACCCCCACGCCCTGTGCCACCACCACGGCTACCTCCATGGTTCGAGCCACCACCCCCACCGTGAAAAGCCGCCTGTGTGGAGTGAGCCGCGGCAGGGGTAGCGGAGGCCGAGGAGGAGGGAGTGGCTACTGCAGAAGAGGACAAGGAGGTGGTCACTGGAGCGATCACAGAACGATGCATGTGCTTGTTCTGTAGGTTGTTCCACCAATCTGTAAGGCGGGAGGCAGTGAATTCATAGAGAGGCCCAATCCCTGGGGGTGTATCCGCAGGGAGTGGCGTGGTGGCAAGGCGCTCAATTTCTGTCTGGGAGACGTGCAGGTAAAGATTTGAGAGCTCAGGAATCAGCCCGGCAACAATGGACAGTAGGCTGACAGAGGCCCAGGAGTGGCCTTGCCCAGGTCGCACAGCAAGCGCAGACTCCTCGCCTAGTACTCGTCGCCCGTCTCATTTGCCCGCATCTGCAGGGTGCTAAACTGCACGGTGAGGGCACTCTGGGTTGCATGCTCAGTAACTGTCTTATGATGACAAATGAGAGAGTATGCGTCGATGGGGTTAGCAGGTGTGCCTCGAATGGGGTATGCATTGTACGTACCAATGTCATCAAGGAGGTTCTAAGGTCCAGCAGTGATGAGGGCGCGGATAGCACGAGCCGCCTCCGCAGGCTGTGGAACAAACGGTGCCTTAAGGGGGGAGTAGTACTCCCACAGCAGTTCCCCTTGGGCCCACGCGCTGAAGCGCATTTCCCAGGAGGTGAAAGTGATTTTGGACGTAAATTGTGGTGGTGGAGTCTCGAAGTCCTTCTGTCGTGCAGGTGGAACTGCCCAAGCTAAAGCAGCTGCTCAAAGAGCGGGTGAAGAGGAGTTAGGGACAGCACCACTAGGAGGTACAGAGGAGTCAGCAGATGCAGTTTCGTTAGCAAGGAGAACAACAGCAAGAACAGGTACGGTCCGTAGACGCTCTATGACTAGGGTTGCTACTGTGGCGGTTAACTCATGCTGTGCCTCGTTGTTCCTGTGCAGTTCATCGTCAGCCTTGCGTCGTGCCGCCTGTGCCTCACTAAGGGCGACTTGAAGAGCCTCTATCGTTTCCTCTGGTCCTGGCATGGTGAGAGTGAGTAGGAAGAGAGAGGACAGTGACGCGTGATTTTGTGATGCAGGGTACAGAGTGCAGAGGATGCTCACCAAACTGGTGACGGGACAGCAGGGGGAAGAGAGGGGCCACCACAGCTGCAGCTGAGGAGAAGAGAACCGCGACCCACTCTGCAACTGCCACGGTGAGGCAAAGAAGTCCAGTGAAGGTGGCCCAACCACTGCTGCTGATGCTGATGCAACCAGGACCCCTGTGGCGACATGTGGTGCTAGCTCCCGCGGAGCATCAGTGGGGGTCAAGACTGCGGCTGCTGTAGAGGCGTAGATGGAGCCGACAGCAGCTGCAGTGGAGTCGGCAGCTGATGATGCAACAGTGGCAACAGAGGCCGCGGCTACAGTGATTTGAGTGGCAATGTTGGCAGTTGCGGCAGCAAGCAGTGTGAGAGAAGCTGCTGTGTGTGCGTAGGCTTTGGATGCACGGCCCACTGCACTTTAGGTGGGAGCCCTGCACGCACGAGTTGTGGCCACAAAGGTTGCTACGGCTCCTGCTGCTGCGTCTAGAATAGCGCCCGATAGGCCAATGGAGTCGGTGTGGACTGGGAGAAGGGGAATCACACCAGGGACCTCAGGCATCGGCGCTGGCTCAGCAGATCCAGCCGGGGTAGGAGAGGGGGCTGAAGAGGTGTTGGAGGCGGATGCCGCGTTGGATGACTGGGGATCTACAGGTGGTTACATGGTCGAGGGAAGTGGCGGTGATGCAAGTAGGTCGTCGGCCTTGTACACCTGTCGGTTGATTTTTGCTTCTCGTGCAGCCGCCGCCTTTTCGTCTAGTTCAGCCAGTTCTTCTTGCAAATAGGAGGAATCAAGCATGTGGTACCACAACGGTATGTTGTTGTCGGGGGGCAAAGGAGGTTCGAAGAGACGAGGGTCCCCCCTCACGTGGTCGGTGTGCCGTGCAACTGTTCGAGGAGAATCTTGACGGGCCTCAAGACTCCTCGTCTGGAGGCCCGTCAAGAGATGGCGAATCCAGCGTGACTGCTTGGAATGACTGCAAAGAGACCTGGATGTGCGGTTGCTTCTGAGAACAGCGGAGAGGAGCTATGGGAAGTAGATCAGGGTCAGGACAACCAGGAGTAGCCGAGGAGAGAGCAGTTGAGAGGGGCAGTTAAGAGCAGCTCGATGCGACAGAGTTCAGAGAGCAGCTGAGAACAGCCCCAAGAGTAGCCAAGAGCACCTGAGAGATGTGGAGGGTAGCTGAGAGCAGCTGCGGGCTCACAGAAGCCAAGAGCAGCAAAGGGCACAGCCAAGGACGGCTGAGACAGCTGCCGTGTGCAGATTGCAGCTAAGAGGTCAGTTGCGAGCACTCGAGAACAGCCGAGAGTGGCCTAGGGTTCTCCGGACTGCCAAAGAGCAGCCGGATGAGTGATGAGGAGGCAGTCGCCCGTGGGTGCGACTGATGATGATGTGAAGTTGCTACGTGAGAAGCTCATGTGAGCACCGTGGCACAGTGCGATGCTATTGCTCAGGGCCGAAGAGGCGCGCAACGAAGAGACGCTGCTGAGGTGGGGTTGAGCAGGCCAGAAGGGCCGCATATGTGTGTTGAGCCGAGACTAGGGGCCAGGATTGTTGAGCAGTGGAAAAGATCCTCACGTGCTCTAATACCAGTAGTTACCAGGCAACTTCCTGGGGTACACATGTGTGAATGAGGTGTAACGCAAGAGGAACACACGGCATGCCATGGATGCGGGAAAAGCTTGCCTTCATAGCTCGGCAAAAACCAAGAAAAGAACGAGTGAGTAAGGGGGGGCAAGACTTAGCAACCGGTGAGCGTGAACTCGCCACGGGCATCACACCAAAGCGAGCAAACACCGCCACCCGGGGGTCGAGCCCGACCGTTTGGCATAAAACCGAACGGCGGCTACTCACCAATGCTTGGGTGAACCCGGCATGGTGGCCCCCTAAGGATCAGCACCCGGGAAATGGAGCTCCCCCAGAAAACACTCAAGGCAAGCAAACATGATGCAGAGCACGGCTATAAGAATGTACGGGCCCTAGTATCTCCCACATAGGATAAAGAATCAAGTCAATCAAGTCAGGGCCATGCATGCGCTAGAGAGTATGCCTCGGTTAAGTACTTGGGTCAAGTCGCCAGAAATTCCAACCATGGTAGGCTTGCTTGACATCTTCCCAGGTGAGGCCATGTCAATCAATCTGTACATGTGTGTGTGCATGGAGGGGGAGACAAGAGGGCACATAGATGTGAGTGGTCAACGAACTTTAACAAGCCGCCAAGTAGGCGTCAGTGCCTGGTCAGACCATGACAATAGTCACAAGTCGTGCACACAACGGCAAGGGTCTGGCTAGGAGACAGAAGGCAAAGTGTTAGAATGCTTCAATAGAATTTGTACAGAGAAATGACAAATGACAGGTCCATGGCATAACTACCTACCGCGGCGCACGGCGGGTATCGCACGCAACAGTGAAAAATCTGTCCTAAAACCGGCCCAAAACCACTGTTTTGGCCGTAACTCTGCGTAGACATGTCAGAACGCTACGCCGTCTATACCTAGACGTGCAGGATCGTAAGCAAGATGCTACGACTTGTTACATGCATGCATCCAGCATCAAACGATGGACTCACAATGCAAAAACATGCAAATCGGGCTCATGGCCAGTCCGTCGATAAACTCCCGCGTGCTGCAGAAAAAGTGCAGGAGGTCCCGGGTAGTGTCCAGAGCTCTCGAACGGTCTTCTGTCAGCTCCAAGCTCGTAGTCCGCCACCAGATGACGCACCGGTACCAGTAGGGTCTGCATAAGGGATCTGCACGAGTATGGACACGGCCAAGTGGTCACAGTAAACTGTACAGGTCGACAGGAACGTCATAAATCTCAACACTCCCCTATGACCCGATGGTACGCATGTCCATCCACGTATAGCACTGAGACAAGTACAACAACAAGTGCAACAACAGATGTGACACAGACACAGACACACCGCACACTCAATTGCTCTCAGGCAAGGGGCAAAGCCCAACAGAACAAATGGCCACCAAGAACTTTGCGCATGCTAGTGCCTTTGTCAAGAAGTCAGCATGCTGCATGCCAGTGCCAACCCAAATGAGGGTTGCTCCACCAGATCAGGCACAAAGTGATGCTCAACCGCAATGTGCTTTGTGCAAGCATGAAAGACACCAGAGTTCTCTGCAATGGCAAGAGAACTCTGGTTGCCGCAACGAAGCACAATGGCAGGTACTGACTGACCCAGCTCAAGGAACAGGCACAACAACCATACCGCCTCTGCAGCCCCTGCACCCAGAGCAACATAATCTGCCTCCGATGAGCTAAGTGGAATGCAGCCCTTCTTCCCGTTGCGCCAGGAAACAGCGGTACCACCGAGCAGGAACACGTAACCTGTGCGCATGCGTCCATCTGGGCTTTAGGCCCAGTCGCTGTCAGTGTAGCCGTCAAGGACCACCGAACACTGCCGGGGAAAGCAGAGTCCGAGGTACGGTTTGGAGACCACGTACCGCACAACTTGCACAGTCGCTTGAAGGGCTCTAGTGCATGGAGCCTGCAAAAAATGGGCAAGGAGGTTGACGGCAAAGGTGATGTCAGGACGTGTGGTAGTGGCCACCTACATCAGAAATCTGATGAGACAGAGGTACAATGTCACATCCTCTGTCTCCCCAGCTGTGTGGGATTGACCACCTTCAGGGCATCCTGCCCGTCAGGCGTGAGAGGTGTGGAGGCCATGGACACTGCGCCGAGGAGGTCACTGAAGCACTCTCCTACAACACGTGCATATCAAGGTTGATGCAGTAGTAGAGTCCGACGTCTGTGGTCTCGACGATCTCCATGCCAAGAAACACCGCTGCAGGACCAAGGTTCTTCATTCTGTAAGCAGTCTGGAGGACAGCCGTAGCCTCCTTCACCGCCTCCAGTGAAGGAGACGGAATCAGAAGATCGTTGAAATAGACCAGGATGGTGCTGAACCGCTCAGGCGTCCGTCAGATAAAGAGAGAGGGATCTACCTCGCTCTGTACATATCCCGCACGAGTCAGGGTACCAGTTATCTCCTGGTTCCAACACCGATGATACTGCTTGAGGCTGTACAAGGACTTGCAGAAGTGCCAAACCTTATCACCGTCCTTAAAGCCAGGTGGTTGAGCCATGTAAATCTCCTCATCCAAAGAGCCATGGAGGAACACATTGTTCACATCCATCTGGTGCAGTTCCTAGTCATGCTGATCCACTGCACCGAACAGAGCTCGAGCTCAGGCCATGCGGTCGACAGGGGCAAAGGTGTCAGTGTAATTGATGCCTTCAATCTGAGAGTACCCCTTGATGACCAAGCAAGCCTTTTGGCGTTCTTGTGAGTCATTCGGCTTCACTTTCTTGCGAAAGACCCACTTGACCTGAATAGCCTTCCTCCCAGGTGGAAGGTCGACTAGCTCGTAAACTTCGTGCTCTTGGATGGCACGAAGCTCATCCTCGCAAGCAGCACACCAAGCATCACCATCCTGTGATGAGAGAGCTTCCCTCAGTGTGCCCAGGTCAGGCGCCATAGAGGGAGAGCTGTGGTTGGCAAGAGTGCACGTGTAACGGACGTGGTCCGTTTTGCGACTAACTTCTGAACCCAAAACTTAGGCCCTCAGAATGTGTAGTCCAAGGAGCCTGAGCAAATGGTCGCCTCAGCCATTTTGGCTGAGACGAACCGCGCCACAAATGGACGTAGTCGTCATAGGGCATTTTTGTAAACATGCAACCTAAAACCCTATCGTTCCACGTGGCACATCCACGTGGGAACAGGACCCTAGCGGCCAACTAGAGGGGAGGAGGAGTGACGCGATGGATCTTCCATCGCGGCACTCCTCTTGCCTTAAATCCGGCCTATGGACCGAATACGGGCTAGAGTCGAACTAGACTCTAGCCCAAGATTTTTTTTCGGGCCTCAACTCGTCGAGACATTGGTCTCGAGCCCCCGAAACCCGGGAACTATGTTTAAACGCCATAATTAATTCTATAAATGGCTCGTATGCTACAGCACGCCTCAGTGCTAGGTCTGATGACCACAAGATCGGGTGTTGCGTCACAAGCGATATGAAACTCGCGAGTGACGAGGTCGTGCCCTACGGGGCACGCCGGATGTACCTCTGTGTGCTCTGTGCGGACACTCAGGCCTAGGGCCTTTGTGCCGAGATCGCCACTCGCGATGTTGTGAGTGGAGCGCTTGGGTGTGGGACCAAACACTCACTGAGCTCCGGAGTCCAATAATCGAATACGACCGTCAGGCTCACGGGAGTAACTCGGGCTCAAGGGGCGCACCTCAGGCTCAAGACTAGGCACAATCGCAGCCGGGGAGGGTTGAGGCAAGGGAGCTGGTGATGCCATACGAGGAGATGTGTGTGTGGGAGACACGGGACTCGGTGTCATAGTAGGAGCAGGTGAGACAGGGCCACACAAATAGGCAGGAGTGCCGTCAGACATAGGTACGGTCACATGAGTGCGCACATGTATAGGATCATGGGTACCTTTGGGGTGCGAGGGAACAAGGGTAAAAGCCGATGGTTTGGGAGAGGTCTCTTGGCTGACAGCGATGATCGCTAGGTCATCAAGAGCCAGAGACCGCAAAGTGGAGGGAGCTCAAACGGTCATATCAGCTTGGCGAGAGGTGCTTGCAGGCGCAAACTCCTCCATCCATCAAGAAACCTCACATGTAGGAACGTGCGTGACGGACAATGATGTAATTGATGTCAGATCACGGTAGGTGAGGGATTCAAAGAAGAGCATGTCGCGGGACTGAACAATGCAACGATGAGCGGGCTCCCAAAAGCGCCAGGCCTTCAATCGCGGGGAGATGCCTACGGAGGCACACAAGCGACCCCGCGGTGAGACATTTGACCCCTTTTGGTCCTCGGTGTACCACACAGAAGTTAAGGATCTCCAGACGCGAGCGAGGCGCAGGTCAGCATGGTGGCCAAACCACAGCTCATACGGTGTGACGTGGTCCGGAAGGGGACCGTGCGGGAGGCAGTTCTAGACCCAAGTCATGTAGGCGAAGCTTTCAAAAGCAAAGGACTCAGGGAGGCCACACTCAGATTGCATAGCACCAACGGCATCCTCCATGGTGCGGTTCCAGTGCTCAGAAACACCATTATGCTGAGGAGTAGCAGGAGTGGAGACCTGGTGAAAAATCCCATGCTCGGCAAAGAAGCTGACCATCTCGCCAAGAAACTGGCCACCGCGATCCGAGCGGGTGTGCAGTGTGTGGCGGGACTGATGCTCAGCCATCACTAGCCAGAGGCAAACGACGAGAGCGGCGTCACTCTTTTGGCGTAGGCTGTAGACCCATCGCATCCGGGTGAAATCATCAGTCAGGGTCAGGACATATCAACCCCAATCGGACAGAGACTTGACAGGAAGAGAACCAAGAAGGTCCTAGTGGGCTAACTTGAGAGGGCGAAGTGCGTCAGAACCGGAGTCAGGGTAGGTGCAACAATGCATCTTACCCTGAGCGCAAAAGAGAAACTCGGTCTTGGGTGGCTTCTTGAAAAAGCCGCGTCAAGAGCGAGGGCGGGCTGTGTCCAAATGAGCTTCGACACTGTGTCGGAGCCTACATGACACAGCGGCGATGAAGCAATCGCTGGTGCCCAAGAGACATAACACCAGTGACAAAAGTACGAGCTGAAGGGGAGGGGGAGCAAGGAGTAGAAGTCCGAGAGACACGATACATGTCATCCACAACAGAGGCACGAAGATCAAGGCTACGAGTGTCAATAGCAGTCACAGTCGTGGACTCTGCAGTGTGCTCCACTGAGATTCCCATCAGTGTGCAAGCACGTACAAAAAGCAAGCTGAGCTCAATGTGAGGTACAAACATCACCTCGGAAAGATACAGGGGCCAGACGGACCATCAAAACTCACGACCCCAACACCCTGGACTGGCAAGGACTGACCAGAGCTAGTGCAGACGGAACGAACAGACGCAACAGGGCCGAGAACAAAGAAATGACTACGACGACAGGTCATGTGATGAGTGGCACCAGAATCCATGATCCAAGTGGCACATGAATCACGAATGGAGGATGTCACTATACAATGGGCAATGGAACACTCGGCCTCAGACAGACGTTGGCCAGCAGGTGGGGAGGAACGACGAAGGGCACAAAGGTGAGACTCATGAATCCAATCTGTACAGTCAGGCCCATCGTCATCACATGTCGACTGTGTCCCACCACACGAGTCATCCCGAGCCACAAGAACAGACGGATAGACAGTCTGTGAAGCACCCGGCTGTGACAACACACACGCACCTCCCTGAAAGCAAAGCGCAAGAAGGTGTCGTAGCTCGGCGATGGTACGGTCACGTGGGTCTGGGTTACCGCTGGTCGCCGGTGGTGAAGCGGGAGCTGATGCGGTCGTGGTCGTCGCGCGCCCGGAGGATGTGTTGCTCGATGTAGACTGTAGTGCGCGCAGCCTGGAGCCCGCGAGTAATCCGTGCCCAGTCGAGCGGCTATTGGCACTCGGTGTAACAGTGAGAACCTCCAAAGTTGTAGTAGTGAACAGAGCATCCATCGCTACTACCGGATGACAGCTGCTGTTGTGACTGCTGCTGGCCCGAGCGACGCCTCTGTCACCCCTTCTTCCCTTGTACTACTACCGTGACACCGTGTGTCTGAGTTGGTGCAATCAGGTTGGAAGGGGAAGAGGAGGATGTGGCAGAGGATGGAGATGGAGTCTACAGGAGGGGCATTGGTGGTGATGCGACGACTGCTGCATCAAGGGGGGTCTCTTGATGAGCCACGGCTACCTCACGGGCAGAAGTCACCTGGAGGAAGAGCTGGTGCGCCCAGGGAAGACGCAGTAGTGAGGCCGATCTCCCGTTGCCCGTAGAACGCGTCAACAGAGCCAGCGTGCCGCTCAAGGTGCGGCAGCGTCAACTACACCGGCAGTCACAGCAGGGCAAGCCGAGGCAACCTCGCGTCGCACTGCGTCCCCCACTGCATCTCAGGCTGCTGTCGCACCTCTCGGATCTCCTAACATTTTAACTGCTTTGGAAGCAGCACTTGTCTCCAGTGCCTTTGTTTCTTCCACATTTGCTACTACAGCGCGTGCTGCGCATGCTCCTACCAGCACTGCTTCTGGCAGGGTAATTGAAACCTACATTGCTACAGCCATCGACCAGGGTCCTCTTGCAGCCACTGCAGTCAACATAGCCACACAAGTCGCAGGAGCAGCTAACTCGGTCACAACAGACGTAGCCTCAGCCGCTAATGCTCTCTCCAGTGCTGTCGTCTCCATCTAGACCTCCATCTCTCAGGTTTCTTCTACAGACGCGTCTTCATCGTTGAGCGACCAGGTCTGCACCCCGATCATAGCTACAGCTACCGTCTCCACCCTCACAGGCACTGCCCTTGCTGGGGTCGCCTGCCTCATCATCACCACCTCATCTTCAGTGGCCGTCATTGCTGCTTCTACAGCGTCTGCACTACCGCCACTACTTGCCCTGTGTCGTTAGCTTTGGCGAGCTTCCAGCTTCCTCCTGTTTGGGAATCCTTCTCTCTGCCTCCTTTTCCTTCCCCTGTGGCTGTGCTCTTATGTTCCATTCTCTCCTTGCAGCTCCATCCTGTCCGACATCACCCTCTCTTATTTCCTACGCCCACTGGGCCAAGGGAAACGCTGCCAAAAAATTCTCTTGAGTAACTTATACTCACCATGCAAGTCGACAATGATCAGTATGCTCTTCTACAAGAAGAGCTGCACAAAGAGCGTGCTGCTCCTGAAGTAGCACTCATTGCCCAGCGTGTTGTAGAGGAAAAGGTGCTCACAGAATAGGGTGATAGGGAGACATTCGCTGATCACATTGCCGATCTTGTTCTCAATCGCTTGCAGCCTGCATTGGGCTCTACTCCTGCCACCTCTGCTGCTGCTGACATTGCTACTGCATTCTCTACCTCTTCGGCTTCCGCATCCAATACCACTGGCTCTTTTACTTCCAAATCCCTTGTTGCTGCTGTAGCGGCAGGCACTGCTGCAGCCAAAGCCCTTGGATAGCCCGCACAGCGCAAGCCTGAATTTGACTCAGCTCCACCGCATTTCACCTCTAACCTCTCTTTTGCTTCATTGGAGGTCCGTTTCAGTACTTGGGCACAAGGGGAGAAGCTTTGGGAGTACTATCATGTGCTCAACCCTCTGCAGACCCTCCTTTTGTGCCAACTAACTCTGAGTCTGCACGTGCTATCCGTGCTCTCATTCGCACTGGACCCGATGATCTCACTAATGATAAAGGGTCCTACAACGCTGACACAGCTCGCATCACGCCTGCTGACCCTATTGGAGCCTATGCTCTTGTTAAGCACCGCACAACTGTTATTGGGCACACAACACAGAGTGTCCTCAAAGTGCAGTTCAACAAACTCCTTATGCGTGCAAACGAGACTACGAATGCATACTGGGCCCGCAACCTTCGTCTTCTTGGCAACCTTGGCAAAGAAACTCCTCGTCAACTCTCTGGTGTCCTCTCCATTGTCAATGGCCTCATCCCTAAGCTGTCTGACATCTTTTGGGAGGTGAAGGCCTCTAAACTCAAACGGCTTGTTGCCGAGCCTGTGTCTGCTGACTCTCCCCGAGGCATTGGTGCTCTTTGGGAATTCACCACCCAGTGCCTCACTGACCAGTGGAGCACCCTTGAGAACAAACAAATTCATTGCCAGCATTTGCAGCTGCCTCCACCGCACTGCCCTCTACATCATCATCCTCTTCTTCCTCTTCTTCCTCGTCCTCTGCCACATCTCTCCTCAACCAAGGTGGGGGGGGGTGGTGGCCGTGGCCGTGGCAAGGG
>SZWC01001958.1:207378-217873 GCA_023375785.1 Penium margaritaceum | reverse complement strand
TGGGAAATCTGGGGAGGCCGTTCGAATGTCTGTGGGTACCTAAACCGATCCCACCCAATCCAGGAATAGAGGGGAGCCCAGCCAGCAGGGGGGAGGGAATACCGGAAGAGACCCGCTGATGCTGCTACAGTAGGTGGTGGGTCCTGCTGTTGAGGATGGCTGGTGCTGCAGCCTGGTACAGCAGCCCTGCTGTAACTGCCGCGCACTACTGCAGCATTTGGCTGTTGATGCGGCCCAATGCCGCAGCTACGCTGCAGCTGCTAACCGTTGCTGTGGCTGTTGGCGGCTGCCGCTGCCCGCTGGTGCACGCCGCCATTGCTGCAGCTGCTGCACTCTGTAGCTGTCACTGCCAATGCGGCCGCAGCAGTCAGCACTCCGGCTGCTGTCCACTACTGCTGCCTGCTGCGGCTGCTGCTCACTGTGGCTCTGCTGCCGCTCACTGCTGCACCGCAGCAGCTTCTATCCCTAATCCGCCCAGCTGCCGCTGCAGTTGATGCTTGCAAAGATGCTACTGCAGCTGCTTCTATGCGCAGCTGCTGATCTGCACAGCTGTCACTGCGGCTGCTGCTCGGCGGGCCCTCCCAGGACTGAACTGTGCGTCTCACGTGCAGTACAACGAGCAATGGCTCATCCGCTCTGATACCAAAACAGAGTGGCTCTACCCCTCTTCCTTTATGCACCAGTGTGGAGCATGACTCTGTGGTTTGAATGTGACTGACGGCGGTCAAAACAGAGGTGCATGGAGTGCACAAGAGTTAGAAACGCAGGGAAAAATGAACTACGGGGTGGAACTCGCTAGCTGAGTCCACCCGTCAGCCAGCGAGAGAGAGCTCGGTGGAGCTCTCTTAAAAAAAATCTCATGGGCAAACCTGTCCCATGTCACAATCTGCCCATACCCTGAGTTTTGACCTACACTGTGCCTGTCTAAACTAACACAATCTCACAAGCAAGAGTAGACCAGGTCATCAAGGTATTGCAGTTCACAGACAAACAGGCACAATAGTGAATTGTCTTGAGGCCAGACGTGAGCTCTCCAATAGGGGAATAGTGACGACGTGAGTGCATCCAGAGGCTGCTCGCCAGCTGCCGGACTCGCGTCTGCTCCCCCAGTCTTCCATGCTCTCTGCCTCGGGGATCTGCAAGGCAACGGACGTGAGCCGAGAGGACACAGTAAGGACAACACAACACCCTCAAGTGGATCCAGTTGGAGCTGTCGTTGTCGCGTGGTCATCCATACATCTGCAACTGCCGGCTATTGCTGTTGCATCAGTCCTGGTCACCTTAGGACCTGGCACCGCCTTCCCCGCTCTCATGTGTTCACATGTGTTAGTCATAACGGGACGTAAACAGGCAAGTGACATCTTCACTCTGTCCACCCACATTATTTCTACAGGTGACTAATCCAAAATGAAGCTTTAGGATGCTGTAGCATTTGACACACAATGGGTCCTATGACAGTGCTCTTATTGTGTGTGGGAGGGAGATGGAACAGCATGGGGTTGAGAGGTTACACCATGGCCGAAAGCTCGCAGCTCACTTAGCTCCCAGAACGCGAGTACAAGGTTCGGGGTGACCAGAGAGGCGATAAGAGGTGGCGTGGGGTTGAGCCCAGTTTGCTTGCAAGGCGAGTGCAAAGAGAACTGATTTGCCACTGAGGGTCGAGCCAGACCTCACTGAAATAATGATGAGCAACTGTTGCTGGAAAATCCGGCAAGCGGAATAACACCTGGGAATTAGCCAAAACACCTTGAAACACCATACACCATAGGCACCTACAAGGTGGGGAAGCAAGTAAGGGGCATACACAGGCTTCATAAAGTGTCCGTGTGACATCCACGAGCAGAAGTGCATGAGAAAAAAACCTGGAAGAATCCATGTGAGGCAAGATTACACTACTCTAGCAATGCCATGAGACCTAGAAGGGAACCAAATGCCTGCCGCTATCAGAAGCTGTCCTCATGGAGACACAAGGCGAGTCTTCAATTGTTTTGCTGTCACTCACCTGCAGATGTGAGAAGGGGCATGAGACACAACGCGGAATGGTGTTGGCCACACTTTACGACCGGAACTAACACTTCCACCAAGCCCATAGATGAGTAACCCCACACCCAAAAAAGTGCTGGCAGCATGCACAAACACAACAAGAAGATGTACAGAGGCAGAGCCTGCAAGGGAAGAACATGAGGGGAGATGTGCAAGAATCATCAGTCAGGGGTAGGCATATGTCACTGACCATGACCAAAGAATTTCACTATGTGTGGTTGACGTTGACAGCTCATATTTCAAGTCACAAATGGTCAGAGGGGGAAACAATGGTTTGGGAATAATATCTATCGACTAGCAAGTACAAAGAACTTCAATAAGTAGTGGCACAGTGTGGCTACCATGCACAATGACCAATCAAAGTAGGCATTTGTCACTGACCATGACCAAATAATTTCACTATGTGTGGTCGTCGTAGACCCACAACATGCACATATGACTTGAACATGCCCAAGCTCAACGCGTTGGTCCAAAAGCCAGCACGTTGTGCACGTGTGTCCTCCCAATGGATCTGGACGATGCCTGCGGCAAGGCACTCGCGGACAAAATGATTATCTGTATTGATGTGCTTTGCACCCGTGTGATGCATGCCGCCGTGCTCAGCGATGGCGAGAGCACGTTCGTTGTCGTAGTGAAAAATAATGCAAGAGATGGATACGTGAAACTGCTGCATCAATTGATAGGTCCACACACTCTCACATGTACCTGCGCCCAGTGCGACATACTCTTCCTTCGCTGGAGCTGTGGGTGACACGACCCTGCTTACCACTTTTCCATGAGATGGCGACACCACCGACCAAAAAGATATAGTCGGAACAGCTGCGGGGGTTAGAGACAGACGCCCAGTTGCTGTCGGTGAAGCCATCAAGAACCACAGATGACTGCGCGCAAAAGAACAGAGCAAGACGGGTTTTGGAGAGTGCGTATCTCACTACACAAAGGGCATCCTTTAGGAGGCATGTGCAAGGATATTGCGAAAGCTGTGTAAGAAATTTGATAACGAAGGCAACATCGGCCCTCGTCGTTGTGGCAAGATACATCAGGGACCCAATGACGCGAAGGTAGTCACTGGGATCGACAGGCTCCCCCAATTGTGCTCGGTCCAAGGATTTGAGCACCCGTTGTCCATCTAGGGTCATGGGCGTGGAGGTTGAGGGGATCGGCGAGATCAAGGAGGCAAACCACTCCTCCAGGCTTAAGTACATATGCAACCAGATGCACGTGCAAGGTGCATCTCTATTGGTCTCGCTCAAGCTCCACCCCGAGGAAGACTCGAGCGGGACCCAGATCCTTCATTTGTAGGCTGATTGAAGAAGTATCTTGACTGAATGGATGGTGGTAGTGTTAGGTGAGGCAATGAGGAGATCATTGACGTACACCAGTCCTACCGCAAAAAGGGAGGAGAGTGGACTAAGAGATAGAGAAGGATCCACTATAATATGACAGTAGCCTCTCTTCTCAAGGGTCGTAATGATCCCTGGTTAGAGCAACGGGGAGACTGCTTCAGACCATAGAAGGCCTTCTGCAATCTCCACACACGGTCTGTCCCATATGTGGCCTGGAGGTTGGACCATGTAGATCTCCTTCTCTAGCTTCCCATGCAAGAATGCATTGTTGACGTCTATCTGCTTGAGCTCCCAGTCATGGTGAGCCACTAGATTGAGGAGTGCATGAGCAGTGGTGTACCTCTCTACAGGGTCAAAGGTCTCGTCAAAGTCAACAAAGGGGATCTACGAGAATCCATTGGCTATCAGGCGGGCTTTGTAGTGATCAATGGTTCCGTCTGGGTTTAGCTTGCGCTAAAACACCTACTTGGCTGACAGTGCCTTCCGACCGGTGGGAAGATCCACTAGCTCAAAAACATAATGGCCCCAAAGGGTATCAAACTCCTCCTGCATCAACCTTTCACAGTGGGGCAAGTTGGGGGCATCTTGGGCCTTGCTCAGGCATCAAGGGGGACAACCCGTTGGCTACGAGGCAGCAAACCAGGCTTACTCTTAGCCAGGGAGAGATTAATCAACTTATTGATGAAACTTGTTAGCTACCATGGTGTAGCCAAGAGCTGTGCCCAAATAGACCACTTCAACAGCATCAAGGTCAGAACTGGTCATCAAAATACCAAGGGTATGGTGGCCTGTGGGCATGTCAGACAACACACTGGAAGAGCGGTGAGGTTGGGTGTGGACTGGATGGGGAGGCGCAGAGGCCGAGATGTCAGAGAGAGAACCAAACACCTCTCAGACAATCGTTCAGAGGTTGCAAGCTAAGGGGCCAAGAGATGGAGTCTCCCTCCACGCCTACAAGGCTCAGATCCAGAGGGACGTGACTCCAAAATAGGATTCTGTCCAAGGATCGGAGGAGGTGATTGAGACTGAAGGGGTAACAAAGACTGAGGGAACACCAAAGGAGAGGTAGGTTCAAGAGAGGGATGAACCGGGGATGCCCCCATGGGTGAAACATAGGACGATTCTGAGCGAGACAAGGCAAGAGACAACCCAGACACAAGGAGGGTGTCAGAGGTGGTGGCCCTATTGCCAGAGAGGAGAACCTCAGCATGAGAGGAGGATGGAGGAACCTCAGTATCCAAAGAGGGTGCTGCAGACGTGGGGAGAGGGGCTAGTTCAGAGGATATGACAGTCTCCAACCCTCCCCCAAGCCAAGAGAGCGGGGCCAGAGAAGCCGTAGAGGCCACACAAGGGAGATCACACTCGGAGGCTAACTCAAAGAAGAGCGCATCTCGAGATCGACCACAGAAAAGTGGTGGGATCCCAGAACCCCTAGGCGTTGCAAAAGGCCAACACCTTGAGGAAGATACATCGATAGCCGCAGTGCGAAGCTTCTCAAGTGCAGATACAATGGGACCTAGACAGCGGCAACACAACCCCAGACACGGGAGGGGCAGAGATCAGCGTGACGTCGAGACGATCATTCAAAAAGAGTAATCAAGAGAGGTAAGGGGCTGTGTGGAACGCGGTTCCAGACCCATGTCATGTAAGTCATTGCCTTACAGGAAAACAAGGGGGCCTACTCGGACTCAGCCTGAAGAGACTGGACACCATCAACGAGGGTCCGGTTACACTACTCAGAGACTCTGATGTGCTTGGGTGTGTAAGGAGTGGTAGGCTCCATATGCACCCCTTGGGAATCAAGGAACCAAGACGTGGGGTCGATGAACTCCCCACTGTAACCATAATGGAATACAATAAGAGTGTGTTGACAAGCGCACTCGGCCTGGGGATGCCAGGCCTCAATGGTGTCACAAACATCAATTTTGAGGCATAGGAAAAAGATTCAGTGAAAGTGAGAGAAGTCATCAGTCAGGCAGAGCACATAACAATACAAGCTCCCCAGAAAATCATGGGACAAGGGTCCATGACGTCAGCATGAACGCACTCAAGGGGCTACGTGGTGGTATGCTCAGAGGTGGAGAATGGGGACCGTTGCATTTTGCCTTGGGAACAGGCCAGGAAATCAGAGGGACAAGGTGGGGGAAAAGTGGTACTTTCCAGGCCGATGAAAGGCTGCATGCAGAGAAGACACTCAACAACAGCAGTGTGAAGGTGGCAGCGGCGGCAGTGCAAGAGTTGCGTGTGTACGGTGGAAAGCGATGGAGCCACATGAAGAAAAGTGGAGGCATTGGCAGACAAGGGATGATACAGAGGAACACAAAACAATCAAATTATGACAAACACCGTAAAAAACTACATGGCCAGTGGACAGCAGATGCACTATGCCAACAGCACGACTTGACATGAAGTCCATACCCTGATCATCCAGGATGGTCACATACAACAGACTTACCTCAAGGACATGGATAGACAACAAATCAGACAAGAATAAGTTCCCTTCCTGGACCAACAAAACGGATAACACCAACACCATGAACAGGGAGCAGTTGGTCGGAGCCAGTTCGAACAGAGCGAACGGGGCCAACAGGCCCAAGCGATTCAAATGCCTCACAACAAGACATCATGTGATGGGTGACTCCGAATCAGAAGCCACACAACACATGTGCCGTGGGGAGAACACGGGAGATAGAAAACATGCCAGTAGGAGGATCGGAAGAGTTTGATTGCCGAAAGGCGGCAAGAAAATGAGGGTACATCACAGACTGCCACATCTCAATCCACGGACAACAGTAAAAGAGATTCCTAGATTTCTCCCAGAATCCTCACCCCAAAGAGTGGACTCTGACTCACATGACAAGGAACGGGACGGGCCAACAAAACTATCACCTCCCTTGTCATGCAGCTGGAGCATGTCCGTGAGACGCTGCTCCAAGCCATGGGCGCTCTTGCGGGAAGCAGACCGGCATGGGATGCCATGGTAGGCATAGCGGTTACCGTCATGTGGCCATGCTGACTGCGTGTAGTACGAGGGAGGCGGCCCATAGTGTTCGCCAAATGGAGGATACCAGCCAAGGGGGGTGAAGGACCCATGAGAGAAAAGAGCAATGCCAGAGGTAAAGGTGGAGCTGGAGACAACCGGTACCAAGGAGGAGGTGGAAGCTCCAGAGGTGAGGCCATCCATGGTATGGGCAGCTCCGGCGCGGATGCGGGCCCGGTGTGCTCGCATGGCTGACATCAAGTGGACGTTGTCATTAGGGCCTGGGCACTTGTTGGTAACTTGGCCATACTGGCCACAAGTCGAGCAGGTGACATTTCTAGGGGCAACAGAGGAGGCCCTTGAGGCTGGTACCTTGCACTTGGCCTTCCTACGGCCGCGACCATGACCACGACCACGACCTCCACTTTGAGTGACGTTGGCTGCATCGGGAACGTAAGGAGTTGTGGCGGCAGCAAGGGTGGAGGCAAACAAGGATGGACATGGGTTGGTGACTACGGTAGCATGGACATTGACTTAGGGTAATGAATGCGTTGGCTCTGAAGGTCCACCATGCTATGAGGCAAGCATTGGTGAACTCCCACAGACCCCCAATGCCAGGGGGGCATCATGAGCCATAGGCTCAGCGGTGAGGTACTGAAGCTCAGAGGCATCAAAATGTACAAACAGCTCGGAAAGCTTAGGAATCAGGCTGGCAAGGATGGAGAGGCAGCTGACATCTAACTGGCAGGCCTGAGGTCACGAAGCAGAAAAAGACTGTGTGCTCAGTAGGTGTCCGCAGACTTGTCAGCTCCCATGCGGAGTTGATTGAAGTGGGCTATCAGGGCAGACTGGGAGGCATGACCTCTTATGGTCTTGCGATGGCGAATAAGACTGTAGGCCCATACATGGTCTGCCTGGGTGATGCGAGTGGTGTTTGCAATGTAGGCCCCTATCTGGTCTATGAGATCATTTGCACCGGTCTGAACAGTGTGCGCGTGACATGTGCCGCTAATGTGACCAAAGGCACAAAAGGTGCCTTCCATGAGAATAAGTAGGGCCAATGGAGCTCTCCATGGACCTAGGTATTGAAGCGGATTTCCCACGATAAGAAGCAAGGTTTTACAGTAAAACTAGATGGCTGGGACTCACCTTGGAGTTCACCGCGTAGCGCCTCACCGACTGGTGGAGCACGTTGTAGAATGTGTACATTCATCGTACTGTTGTTGCTGTAACCACCACTACCGTCCTCTATTCCTCCTTTGCATCCACTTTTGTGAAGAATTCTCCATCCACTCCCTCTTCCTCCACATCTGCCTATTCCTTCGTCACTCAGAAGAGGTGGATAAGGGCCATGGGAAGAGCAAGGATGGGGGTCAGGGTGAAGGGTCAGGGTGAAAAAATGGTACGGGTTCCTCCGCCGCTTTTGCCTCTTCCTTTACTGGCCCTCTGATGTACCGGAACTGTGGTGTTGTGGGGATTCCCCTCTGAAGGGCCTTGCACTACCCGACAACACGTGTCTTGCTTCCTCCATGGATGCTGACCGGGTTCGCTCGACCGATGGCCCCTGTGGCGCATCCCATGCCTCCACTTCCACTGTCCCTCTGGTCGTCCAACACCCATCTCCACTGATGCAATAGCCTACAACACCACTAGTGCTTAGTACTTGCCACAATTTCCTTGAAGGTGGCCTCCTGCGTATGGTGGCCCGGCCTTCCATTGCCCCCCATCTGGGCCCTACACCCCATTGGCGTTGTTTCCACCTGGTTCCTCGTAGAGGCTCCCGTCTTCGCGTGTTGTCATCATTACCGATCCCCTTGAGGACAGCCGCCAGTTGGATGCCGCGTTGTTCCACCTTGTCCACCAGCACCACCTTCATCATGAAGGAGGTGAGAGTGTGTGAGAATATCATGGGTCACTTTCTTGTGAGGCTGATTGGACTCTTTGTGGTTTGTCCTCTTGTGGATTTCAGGGTTGTGTATGTGATGATGTTTCGTGGATCAAGGATTTATAGTCTGTTTGATTGCCTCCCTACCTTGCTGCCTGTGGTCAGTAGCTTTCTCCACTCTCTGCCAATGTTCCTGTGAGTCAAGTCCCGCCGTCCATACGTGCCTCAGGTCGCGTATGAATTTCAGACTCCGGAGTCACCCACCACATGACATTCTCTCGTGCATCGACTGTCTTGCTTGGTCATGCCGGCACTCTGGGATTTGTGCGGAAGGGCTCTGGCCAGCTCCTTCCCATTCAGGGTATTGGCTATGTCTGTTTTGTTGGTCCTGTGAGGAGCTGTTTCTCCTAGATTTGTTGTATGTGCCTGCCCTTAAGTTGAATTTGCTTTCTGTTATGACTCTTGATGACCAGTGATTGTACTTCTCCTCCAGCTTGTCTGTGCCTCACATTGCACTACAGGTTGCATTTTCATCCAAGCCACGCCTTATGACTGCTTGCTTTTTGTCCGTTCTTTTGCACACCATTCCGTCACAGCTGCTCTTTGTACATGTTGCACACTCGCTTCTTCTAGCCCACACACGGATGTTACATTGTTAGCTCTACCACATTCACACTATTACAAGTGACTGTTTGCTTTGCACATAGCCTACACATGATATCAATGCATCGACCTTCCTTGCTTCATGCACTGCTAATTGCTATGACTGCAAAGAAAGAAAAATGCATAGCTCCCCCTTTTCTACCTTTGACTCCTAAACTTCTCACCCTCTCAAACTTGTGCATGCTCACGACCGGTCCCTGGCTCATGACGTCTTTGGCGGTGTTGGTTGGTATGTCCTTTGTCTCATGGATGACTACTCTCTAATGTGTTGGGTATTTTCTCTTTGGTGCAAAAGTGACGTTTGTTCTATACTCATGTCTCGGCTTTCGTACGCTGAGCTTGCTTGCAATCACAGCCTGTGCACCTTGCGCTCGGATTGTGGTGGTGAGGGCATAGGACCGATCATTGGTTTTTTGTCTTCCAACTGCGTGTGTGTGGAGTCCTCCACCCTAGAAGAATGGAATTTTTGAGAGCTGAAACCATACTCTATCTGAGGATGTTTGTACCCTTCTCTCTTAGTCTGACCTGCGTCTTGTATTCCCATTTTAGGAAGTTTCCTACATGATGTGGATCAGGAACCATATCCCACACGATCCCCTTCCTTACCATGTCACACCTTTTGAGCGTTGGTTTGGTCGCCAAGTGGACTTCCGTCTTGCTCGTGTCTAGGGCTGGGTTGCTGCAGTCTAGTTCCAAGAGGACCTTTGGGATGGCAAGCTCAGCCCATGTCCTTGCCTATTCACCTTCCTTGTGTGTCCGCTATGTCCAAAGTGTGTCTCTTTTGGAATACCAACCGGTCTCTTGTCATTGGTTCCTCCAACGTCATGTTCTTCAAGGACATTTTCGAGCATGATTTGTCTCATGTCGCCCCTCCCTCCTCTCTTTTCTCACTCCGTCAGCTTTAGGGGTATGGGTGTGTCTTAGCCTCCAGTGTTAGGGGCCCAAAATCTGCTCCATCCATAATCACTCCGCCCTTTACCCATGCACCACCGGTGAAACCCAATGACAATGGATCCCTCCATCTTTTCTAGAATCCATTCTCCCACAAGGTCCGCATTTGTTCTTGACAATGCTAGTCCCTCACTCACCCTGACTCCATCGCAATCTTCTCCTTCTCCACCACCTCCTCCTTTGTCTTAGGCCAGTCGACCTGTCGACAACCTTGAGTAACCTCATGAGTCGAGTTATGGTTAATCACCCCACTTTTGTACACTTCATAACATATGTATATTAGTCCACTAACATCGTCACTTCCTAGAAGTTTACTCGCATTTATTCACTTGTCTCATCACTTTTTCTCACTGTACACAATTAACGTCAGGTTCTAGAATCATTGTTATCCATTTTTTTTTAAGATGAAACATAATCTGGTATTGATTTCAGACAAGACTTGTTTTCACTTTTTCTGGCATATTTACGGATAGCGAAGCCGACTTGGTGATACATGTTAGACCTAGAACTCGTCCAACATGTACCGAGATATAGATGACGAAGACAGTAAGACTTTCGGAAGACTATCGCCGTTTCCCATGGTTCGAGAGGGACGTACATGTTATTCTGTCGAAATCGAGTCCCCCC
>SZWC01001958.1:178190-198631 GCA_023375785.1 Penium margaritaceum | reverse complement strand
GGAGGAGGAGGAGGAGGAGGAGGAGGAGGAGGAGGACACGGAGTAGGCTTAAGAGGTGGACAAGGAGGGAGAGGAGAAGTGAGTTACGGACAAGAAGCTAAAGTTCCACGTGACATTGATGCATTTTTGCAGCATCTTCCCTTGATTCAAAATGTGAAGGTATTTCACTCGGTTTCCCCTCATGCATCCTCTCTCCTTCCCTCATGGATGCCACCCCTCAAGTCGTTCTCTTCCCTCATGAGCCTCTCATGTGGGCTGCACCACGTCACGACGTGCGAGCTGGCTTCACATCTCACATGTCTCACATCGTTGGAGCTCTACGAAGGTCCACTCAAGGCGCGGGATTCGCCGCTCCTTGGCGCCCTACTGCAGGAAAGGCTCGTCGGACTTGTCGCCTCTGCATCCGCCGCCATTCCCTCGCTTCGGTCCTTCACGCTGCGCCTGATTCATCTGACCTTCCCTACGGTAGAAGACGTCTCGGGGGAGGTGACCGGCCTCTGGACCTTCAGATCCCTCGAAGATCTCTGTGTGGTTCTCTCCCCCATCGTCCACGGCGACGCAGTCTTCTCACTCTCCTGGCTTTCCGATCTTCCCTTGCTCAGCTCCCTCTACCTCGAAGCCGACCTTCTCGTTGCGACAGACTCTGCACAACGCCCCCTTCCCTCGCTCACCTCCTTCGAAGCCAGGCTGGCCCTCGGGGGCACCCTGGACCTTGCGCTCCTCCCTAGCCTCCGCTCGCTCCGCCTCTCGCTCCCCCGCACGTACGGCGCGCTGGCGTTCGAGGGAGCCTTCTCGCGCTGCACGCCGCACCTCTCCTCGCTCGTCGCGCTCAACCTCGGCGCCACGTGCCATGTTATCCCCAGCAACGCGTTCGACGGCCTCACTGCGCTGCGGCAGCTGCGCACCGACGTGCTGCACTACACGGACGGGCGGCTGGACCTCTCCTCGCTCTCGCACGTCACCTGGCTTGGCCTTATCGGCCTCTCCGATGGATTCTCACAGGGGAGCAGCGATGGCGGCAGGGGTGGGGATAACGACAGGGGCAGGGACAGCGACGGCCTCCTTGGGACCTCAGATGGCCTCTCACGAAGTGACATGGAGGTTGTTGCAGCGAGAGGCT
This sequence comes from Penium margaritaceum, assembly GCA_023375785.1. Classification (NCBI taxonomy): domain Eukaryota; kingdom Viridiplantae; phylum Streptophyta; class Zygnematophyceae; order Desmidiales; family Peniaceae; genus Penium; species Penium margaritaceum. The sequence goes on along the minus strand of SZWC01001958.1, from coordinate 197,511 downwards.
TCCAGGCGCTAACGGCGGTGCAGAGGCTGAGCCTGTCTGCTGTGTGCCTTGCCACCGTGGGGGAAACTCTCTCCGGCCTCTCTGACCTCACCGAGCTCGAACTCATTGGGAATCTCGTCGCTGCCCGCGCATGCGAGTATAATGGCCCGTTGCCGCAGTCCGATCCGGCTGACGGACTCTGCCCTGCTGCTCCGCAACTCTCTCCCCCTCCCCCTCCTGCTGCCGTCGCCGCCTCTTCTTCAGCTGCTCGGAGTGCTCGTGTTGCTGTTGTGAATGCGGCATCGGAAGCAGCTGCTGAGACGACAGGTACCCTTGGCGCTTTCCCCACGCTGTCGCTGTCGACGTTGACGTCGAGTGCGCCCATCGCTCCACCCCTCCTCTCGGAGGCAGCCACCTCCCCGTCACAGAGCCAGCCCGAGGCTGCCGCTCCATCCAGAGGACAAATGTCATCATCCACGAGCAGATCGCAGCCGCTGTCCGTCCTAAAGCACACCGACCTGCACAGCTTGCGGCGACTAACAATAAACTCCATGTCGCACAACGCTGCCCACCCGTTTGCGCTGGCCTGCACCCTCTTGCGCCTCACCCACCTCCACATCACTGCACCAGACATCCACGTCGCGTCCTGGGCCCGCGGCTTGCCCTTCCTCCGGACGTTAGAGTTGAACCTGACGCGTGCATCTGACCTCGAATCGTTTCCTCCCGGGACGTTCCGCTGGGTGACTCGGCTGCAGGTGAAAGTCCCTCGCTTGACGAGCGTGTCGGCGTCTTGGTTTGTGCTGCCGTCCCTGCTCTCTCTGGAGCTGCGAGCCGGGTCGGGTCTGAGGACGTTGCCGGGGTTGGAGGAGGAGCACCGCAGACTCCTGTTGTGGCAGCAGCTGGTGAGGAGGAGCGGGTGGGAGGGCTTTGAGCACCAGCAAGGGCATCAGCAGCAGGAGCAGCAACATCAGAAGCAGCAGCAGCAGCAGCAGCAGCAGCAGCAGCAGCAGCAGCAGCAGCAGCAGCACCACCACCACCACCACCAGCAGACGGCGGCGTCAGGTCTGCCACTGCGATCCTTGTGCTTGTGCTGCCCAGGTCTGAAAGAGCTGCCGCCGTCATTTTCTCTCTTTGTAAACCTGCAGTCTCTTGACCTGTCCAAGTCCAGGGGAGTCAATACTATTGAGAGTGTCACATTGGCGTCGCTGAACGTCGAGCGTTGATGCCTATGCACTTGCACCTAGGCATGTCGGGTGTTGAAAATGGTTGAGGCGACATTGTCAGCTTCCCAATGTTCTTTGCTTCCGTGGCTTCTGTTTTGCTTTCTCAAGATGGAGGGGGAGAGTCTCTTAAAAACCATCTTTCGAGACATTGGGTTTCGACGCAACCTTCTCATCTCGGCCCAATTGTTCCAGATGAGTGGTTGTGCTTAGGACGTACCGTACTGGACAACCTCATGTCCAGCCTCTTCGGTATGAACTTCATACTGTGCAGATTTTGGCATAGAGAATAGTTCAACAAATGGAAGGTGGTAGAAGAGGAAGGCTGTAGCTTTCAGCCGCTTTTCCCTCTAGACCTATCATTGCCTCCACTTTAAGAAGATGCATAGAAGTTTCCTGGCCACACTCTCGTTGACTAGGCGTCAATGCCTAATCAGACAGTGACGACAGTCACAAGTCGTGCACGTAACGGCAAGGGTTTGGCTAGGGGACACAAGGCAAAGTGTGTGAATGTTTCATAAGCATTTGCAGAGAGAGATAACAAATGACAGGTCTATGGCATAAATACCTGCCGCGACGCACAGCGGGTGTCGCACGCGGCGGTCCAAGAGCTGTCCTAAAACCGGCCCAAAACCACCGTTTTGGCCGTAACTCTGCGCACACATGTCAGAATGCTGCGCCGTCTGAACCTAGACGTGCAAAATTTTGAGCCGGACGCTACGACTGGTCACACGCACAAGTCCGGCATCAATCTGTGGAAGGACAATGCAAAACATGCAAATCAGCCTCAAGAGCTTGTCCACCGAGAAAACTCTAGCGTTTGCAGAAAAATTGCAGAGTACCCCAACAAGCACCCGGGACGTCATGGTAGCCGCCTGGTGGCTGCTGACGGGTGAATCCACCAACCATCAGTGCTCCGGCGCCAGCTGGGTCCGCATCAGGGATCTGCACGAGCATGGACACGGCCGAGTGGTCACAGTAAGCTGTACAAACGGACGGAGACAACTCACATCACAACACCCCCCATGACCCGATGGTACGCATGTCCATACGCGTGCAGAACTGACACATGTGCACAACTAGATGTATAACAGTCCATGCTCACACACTCCACTCTCAGCCACTCTCAGGCAAGGGGCGTAGCCCGACAGAACGAATGGCCACCATGAACTTTCCACGCGCAAGCGCCTTGGTCAAGAAGTCAGCCCGCTGCATGTCCGTGCCGACCCAGATGATAGAGATCACCTGTCGCTCCACAAGATAACGCACAAAGTGATGCTCAACTACAATGTGCTTCGTGCGTGCATGAAACACACCAGAGTTTTCAGCGATGGCAAGAGCACTATGGTTGTCACAGCGCAGAAGAATGCAGGGCACAGACTGACGCAACTCACGAAACAGACGCTGCAGCCACACTGCCTCAGCAGCCCCAGCCCCCAGAGCAACATACTCAGCCTCCGATGAGGTACGTGCGATACAACCCTGCTTGCCACTGCGCCACGACACAACGGTGCCACCAAGCAGGAATACGTAGCCTGTCCGGCTGCGCCCATCAGGACTCCACGCCCAGTCGCTGTCTGTGTAGCCGTCGACTACTACCAAACACTGCCGTCGAAAGCAGAGTCTGAGGTACGGTGTGGACACCACGTACCGCACCACTCGCACAGCAGCATGAAGGGCTCTTGCCCGAGGACACTGTGAAAACTGTGCAAGGAGATTGACGGCAAAGGTAATGTCGGGTCGTCTGGTAGTGGCCAAGTACATCAAGGAGCCGATCAGGCACAAGTACAGGGTCACGTCCACTGTCTCCCCCAGGTTTGCGGAATCATCCACCTTCAGAGCATCCTGCCCGTCAGGTGTGATGGGGGTGGAGGCTGTAGGAACTGCACCCAAGAGGTCAGCAAACCGCTCCCCCACAACATGGGCGTAACGTGCCTGGTGTAACAAGAGTGTCCGTCGCTGGCGATCACGCACGATCTCCATCCCGAGAAACACAGCTGCAGGACTAAGGTCCTTCATCCTGTAGGCAGCCTGGAGAACTGCCTTGGCCTCCTTCACGGCCTCCATAGAAGGAGACGCAATCAGGAGGTCGTCCACGTAGACCAGGATNGGGTCACGTCCACTGTCTCCCCCAGGTCTGCGGGATCATCCACCTTCAGAGCATCCTGCCCGTCAGGTGTGATGGGGGTGGAGGCTGTAGGAACTGCACCCAAGAGGTCAGCAAACCGCTCCCCCACAACATGGGCGTAACGTGCCTGGTGTAACAAGAGTGTCCGTCGCTGGCGATCACGCACGATCTCCATCCCGAGAAACACAGCTGCAGGACTAAGGTCCTTCATCCTGTAGGCAGCCTGGAGAACTGCCTTGGCCTCCTTCACGGCCTCCATAGAAGGAGACGTAATCAGGAGGTCGTCCACGTAGACCAGGATGGCAGTGAAGCTGTCAGCTGTCCGTCTGAGAAAGAGGGACGGGTCAGCGTCACTATGTACGTAACCGGCACGTGTCAGTGTACCAATGATCTCCAAGTTTCAGCACCTGGGTGACTATTTCAGGCCGTACAAGGCCTTGCGCAAGCGCCAGACCTTGTCACCCACCTCGAACCCAGGTGGCTGGACCATGTAGATCTCCTCCTCTAAGGTGCCATGGAGGAACGCGTTGGTCACGTCCATCTGGTGCAGCTCACAGTCGTGGTGAGCAACAACCCCGAACAGAGCGCGAGCCGTGGTCATGCGGCCAATCGGTGCAAAGGTGTCAGTGAAATCCACTCCCTCAACCTACGAGAACCCCTTGGCCGTCAAGCGAGCCTTGTAGCGATCTAGTGTGCCATCAGGCTTCACCTTCTTGCGAAAGACCCACTTGGCCCGTACAGCCCTCCGCCCAGGCGGGAGGTCGACAAGCTCACGGATGGCTCTCAGCTCATCCTCACAAGCAGCACGCCACAGGTCTGCATCGTGAGCTGAGAATGCCTCCTTCAACGTGCCTGGATCACGCATCGTCGAGGGAGCGCTCCGCGTGGCTAAGACGTCGCCTCCGGACTCGGTCTGACCGTGACAAGGTCGGCTACGGCGTCGCAAGCGACCAAGAACTCTCAAGAGACCAACTTGTGGCCGACATGACTGTTGGTATGTGTGGTTTCCACCCATCAAGGCCACAGCCGTGGCAGCTACGGGTGCACCTGGAGCTGATGGTGATCGGTGGCCGCATTGGAGATCGTGACGACCCGACAGGACTCTGGATTGTCCAGGGACTTACCCAGGAGCTATGACATGACAGATCCCTGAGGCGGGCCCTGGTGACATCGGAGGGACGACGGGCAGCGGACTGCTAGCTTGGAGCTGGCCGACTACCGTTCCAGAGCCTCGGACACTGGCGGGACTCCTTCCTGTTTTTCTGCAGCCTGTAGGAGTTTCTTTGGCGGAATGGCCATGAGCCCAATTTGCATGTCTTTGCATTGCGTGTCCACCGTCTGATGATGGATGCATGCATGTGACCAGTCGTAGCGTCTGTTTCTTTATCTTGCACGTCTAGGTTCAGACGGCGTAGCATTCTGATATGTGTGCGCAGAGTTACGGCCAAAACAGTGGTTTTGGGCCGTTTTTAGGACAACTCTTGGACCGCCGCGTGCGACACCCGCTGTGCACCGCGGCAGGTATTTAGGCCATGAACCTGTCACTCGTTATCTCTCTCTGCAATTATACTCAGTTTTGAGTTTCTTGACACTGTTCGTGTCCCTACCCAGACCCTTGCAGTTTTGTCTCTAACTGGTGACTGTTGTCACACGCTGACCTGGCGCTGACGCCTAGTGTCGCGACAAGTGGTTAGGAAGGTTCTAGGAAACCTCTCATGGTATCAGAGCAAACGAGCCACAACTCGTAGTGTTGTGCAACAGAGACGCAACAGCAGCAGCAGCAGTGAGTGGCAGCAGCGGCAGTCACCCACGGCAGCAGCAGCAGATCCCGGAGGGACCCACCATGACTACGTTGCAACGGAGCAGTGGAGGTAGCAAAGAAGATAGGGACTACAGGTAGCAGCCCCTACAGCAGCAGCACCGGGTGGCAGCAGCAGCACCGGGTGGCAGCAACAGCACCGGGTGGCAGCGGCAGCATAGGGTGGCAGCAGCAGCCGTGTCTGGCTATCGGTGTGTACAAAAAAAAAATGGAAGCAGCTCACACCAGCAGCTTGGTGCTGTAGCAGCATTCGCAGCAGCAACAGGCAGTAACCGCAGCAGCAGCCATAGCGGCAGCATGAGAAGGCAGCTGCGAGCAGTAGCACTAGGTGGTAGCAAGTAGCAGCAACAGCAGCAGCAGCAAGCAGCAAATCATTAAGTAGCAGCAGCAGCAGGCGGCAGCAAGCAGCAGGAGCAGGCGGCAGCAAGCAGCAGGAGCAGGCGGCTACGAGCAGTAGCAGCAGGCAGCAGCAAGCAGAAGCAGCAGCAGCGGCAAGCAGCAGCAGCAGCAGCGTGCAGTAGGCACAACGGCAGTAGCAGTAGCAGTGGCGGCGCCGGCGGGCAGCTGTAGTGTGCAGCTGCACGTGCTCACGTGGGCTGCAACAGTAGTAGCAGCCCGCGCAGCAGTGGCAGCAGCAACAGCAACAGCCACTACTGCTGCTTGCTCATCACGCGAAGCTGCACTACAACTTTGTGTTGTGAGCAAGCAGCGCGAGGCTGCTTGCTGGCAGCGAGCTCGCTCGACGGGCTCGCCGAGTGAGCTCGCTCGACAGGCTCGCTCGAACCGAGGGTCGAGCCAGACAAGAAGAAGAAAAAGAAAAAGAGAAGAGAGGGGGTGAGGTGTCCCCGGGCTGGACACCCCTGAACAACCCCAAAAAGGGCACCCGAGAAGGCGGCACCTAAAAAAACAAAAGCTCCCTTTACTCTTTTTCATTTATTTGTTTTTTCCACGTTTTAAGTGTGGCCTAAGGCCACCACCGTCAGCTGACGACGGGAACCGCAGTAGCAGCAGCCGTCGCGAGAGTCGCAGTAGCAACAGCAACAGCGAAGGTGGCTTGAGACCATAGTTGTTGGCTCACGACGGCACCCCGTGCAACATCAGAAGCATCGAAGGCGACCTGAGGCCGCACAGCAGCCCACCAACAATGTCGTGGTGACTGTCCTCGTGACGGCATCACAGCACATCTAAGAGACTGTGGTTCGATCGCTCACCTCCACTTATGGCCTTGTGCCTGTGGGAGCGAGTGTCCCAGACACTCACCCACACCACACTCTAGAGATGAGCACATTGGCGTGGCAGGGAGCGCAGCCAGTGCTGTGGCTGGCACCGGCTCTGCATACGTGGCAGACATCGCGTCAGTGGCAGTTCCAGCCGTGGCACATGCCTCAGGCATCCAACGGCTTTGCCTGCTACTTTTGCTGCGACCGACACCATGGCTGGCGCCAGTGTCGCCAGCGCCCTGCTTGGTGGCGACCGCCCTGGTTACGGTCCCGCCCTACTCCACCATCCGCCTCCGATACATCAGTTGATACAGTCGCACCCCTCAGTGGAGCTATGGCAGTGGTGTACGCCGAGCTCCAGGGTCTGAAGCGCATGGTGCAACAACTCATAGACCATGTGATCTCTGAGCGGGCTGTTGCCACCGTGCCGCTTCACACACCCTTTTCATCCTTCTCGCCATCCTCACCTCTATCAGTGTCATCACCTGACAATGCCACGCCTCCCGACCTTAGCTTTACATCTGACACCCTATGCTCTGTGCTGGAGGCAGTTGGAGTCATCTCGACCAGTGACCCCTCCACTTCTGGGGTAGTCTCTTCGGCAGCAGCAGACGCAGCAGCGGCAGACGTCACCACAGAGCTGACTCCCTCCTCCCCAGTTGCAAAGTTGGTGCGGCACCCCTTCGCAGCTTCTACCGGTGCGTCCGTCGAGGGGGGGATGGAGTGTTGGCCGACGACCACCGGCGAGTGCATGAGGGATGCGAGAGACGGTGCTTCACGACATGGCGCTCTCAGTGAGGACGAGCCATCCGACGAGTAGTCCGACGTGGATTCGGAGACGGACGAGTGGTCTGACGCGCAGTTGGAGGCAAACATGGAGATGGAGACTACAGTTGACGTAGCAGAGACCACAGAGGCAGGTGGGGCAGTACCAGTGGATGAGGCAGTAGTAGTAGTAGCGGTGTCAGCTGGCACATGTGGAGCAGACGTCTGTTCCCCTACATTGGTGACCAGTGGAGTGTCGCCAGACGTCCAGGCAGTGGGTGTGTCGGCAGCCATCGACGTTGTGACAGCAGCAGTAGTTGCAATCACTACTACTAATGGGACGTTGGCATTAGAACCGGCTCTGGGAGGAGTCTCAGGTGACGAGATCCCCTCATCTCCTGTCCACGGGTTGGTCTGTCGAGTCCCCACAGCTCCTGCTGAGGTGCCAGTCGTGGGGGGGATGGTGTGTCCGCTGACGACCGCGGCGGAGCTCGGCATTGGTGATGGGACTGCTCTATAGCGTAGGATGATTGAGGCGGATGACGCCACACATCAGACTCAGCTAGCGGAGAGTTCAGCGGGGGGAGACATTCGTTGTGACGGAGACTCTTCGTCAGAGGAGGATTGGTCCGATGCTGAGTCAGAGTCGGGGATGGAGTTGGTGATGGTTGATGTTTTGGCGGATGACGTGACGACGGCCGATGCCGGAGCTGCGTCCGAAGATGTGCAAGCTCCTGCGTTAGCTGGTGTGGAGACAGCTGCCATGGTGCCAGGAGCAGCAGCAGGAGGAGCAGGTGATACAGATGCTGATGCTCAGCCCACAACAGACGCCCAGGTGGTTCTGGCAGATAGTGCTGGGCAGCAGGAGGAGGTGATTGACTGCCAGGACGAGGCAGACCTCCTCTATGAGGACCAGTCGACCGTCGTGGAGCGGTCGGACGTAGGGTCGGTGGTAGACATAGAGGCCTAGTGCGCTGCCGTTCTTGCAGTAGCCGCGGCTATAGCACGCGATAGCCTCTCAGTGAGAGCAGACGTCAGCGTGTGCGACATGGAGGATGCAGAGCGAGCTGCAGAAATCCGACACCTCGCTACCCTAACTGGTGTCATTGACATCACGGCGGTTCCATCCGATGACATAGCTACGCTCGTCCGAGCTACAGTTCCTGTACCCGAGCGCCTTCGCTCCACGGTCGACGAGCATGAGGCAGTGGTGGCTCGAGCGGAGGCGCACCTGCAGAGTCTCATGGCCGAGCTCCGGGAGGCCAGCAGCCGTTGGTACACTACAGATGCTTGTGCACGACAGGTTGCTGAGATGTGCATGGAGGATGTGCACACCCGTCTCGAGGCTGCGGAGTGGTCCCTACAGGATGCACGTTGGCGACGGGCGGACGCACAGCAGCAGGTGGACGATTCGTTGTGCACCAGGGGCTCGGCGTTTCTGCAAGGTGTATGGGTTCCCGATGAGAGCGATGACGCTGCAGGGGCAGATACACCGACGGATGAGGACATCTGGCCACCTGACACTCGAGTGTCGAGTGTGTCAACAACAGCCAGTGACTCAGCAGCACCACCCCCTTCTGGTGCAGCACCTATGGATGCGGACGCGCTGAGTGGTGACGACGCCCTCCCAGCAGCCGGTGATCAGGCAGCAGCTGAGTCGCCTATTGGCATGGAGAGCTTCCTACGCGATAAGGAGACAAGGATGCAGGAGGCAGTGACTCGCGCCGACGCGCACACGATGGAGGTCCACCATCAGATTCATTCCGCGACTGACCGCCTGCACGCCGTACATGCAGCTGGCCAGCAGGCTGCCGCAGCAGAGCTCGACGAACTGCACACACGTCTCGACGCAGCGCAGTCCGTGTGGCAACATGCAGCCCAGCAGCTGGCATGCATACGGGAGGCGATACAGTAGGAGGAGGCCCTCAGCTCTGCCCTTGTCGCAGCACCAGGTGACGTCAGCAGTGGCGACTACAGTGGTGACGACAACGACAGCGATGACGACGCCGTAGGGTGAGATGTGCGCGCACATCTCACCAGCATCGCCGTCGCCATTGCTATTGCTGTGCAGGGTTATGTGGCCATGGGGGAGCCGTACTGTTAGCATGTGCACCCCAAGGGGAGTGTTGGTGTGTGGGCTTTGGCCTGACACTCTTGTGAGGACAGCGAGTTTACTTGGAGGTGGCACGATGTTGTGATTGAGGTTATGCTGGTCTACACCCGCGCACCTGGTGAGTTCCACCGGTGTGATGTGGAGACCCATTGTCCTCATGTGCTATGTGTGATCCATGCATGATGTGGTCGAGGCCCGGATACCCGGAGACATTTTCCGGAGTCACGAGGAGACCTTGTTTCTTTGTCTCTCTTGCATGATGTTTGACACGTGTGTGTGATTGCCTTCGTGCATGGTCGAGATCCGGGCACTTGGTGGGATGCACCATTGTCACGAGGAGATGCTGTGATGTGGCATGCTTGATCAGTGCTTGCCATGATTGGTTTTCCGAGCCATCCTGTCCTGTCATTGCTCAGCCATTGTGGCCTTGACGGGTGTGTCAGCCAGGGGGAGTGTTGGTATGTGTGGCTTCCACCTGTCAAGGCCACAGCCGTGGCAGCTACGGGTGCACCCGGAGCTGATGGTGATCGGTGGCCGCATTGGAGATCGTGACGACCCGACAAGACTCCGGATCGTCTAGGGACTTACCCAGGAGCTATGACATGACAGATCCCTGAGGCGGGCCCTGGTGACATCCGAGGGACGACGGGCGGCGGACCGCTAGCTTGGAGCTGGCTGACTACCGTTCCAGAGCCCCGGACACTGCCACGACTCCCTACTGTTTTTCTGCAGCCTGCAAGAATTTTTTTTGGCGGACTGACCATGAGCTCGATTTGCATGTCTTTGCATTGCGTGTCCACTGTGTGATGATAGATGCATGCATGTGACCAGTCGTAGCGTCTGTTTTTTTATCTTGCACGTCTAGGTTCAGACGACGTAGCATTCTGATATGTGTGCGTAGAATTACGGCCAAAACAGTGGTTTTGGGCCGTTTTTAGGACAGCTCTTGGACCGCCGTGTGCGACACCCGCTGTGCGCCGCGGCAGGTATTTAGACCATGAACCTGTCATTTGTTATCTCTCTCTGCAACTATATTCAGTTTTGAATTTCTTGACACCGTTCGTGTCCCTACCCAGACCCTTGCAGTTTTGTCTCTAAGTGGTGACTGTTGTCACACGCTGACCTGGCGCTGACGCCTAGTGTCGCGGCAAGTGGTTAGGAAGGTTCTATGAAACTTCTCAATGACATGCTGGGTGAATCTCGGTGTAGTTTGCCTCGACACTCAGGCCAAGGGCCTTCGTGCCGGGCTCGCCACTCTGAACACTACGAGTCGGTCGTCTTGGCACAGGGTTAGCAGTTCGCTGAGCTCTAGAGGGCAATTGTCGCAGGCCCCCGTCAGGCTCGCGGGAGTACCTCGACGTAGCGCTCGCCTTAGGCTGCGGGGAAGGCTGTTGTGCCAGAGTCATAGGAGGCATGGGTGGATGCACGGGAGTGGGTGTGACGGAGGGGACTGACACTGGTAAGGGGTCACGTGTACCAGAGGGGACCGGCACTGGCACCAGTATGGGATCAGGTGTGCCAGAAGGGTCTGACACCGACACAGGGTCAGGTGTGCCAAAGGGAACTGACGCTCGTACAAGATCAGGTGTTTCAGAGGGAACTGGAGCCTGCTCGAGATCCGGTGTGGAACAAGGAAGTGGCACAGGATCGGGTGTGTCGGACGGTACGGATGAGGCTACTGGACCCATAGCCACGATGGCCGGATTGTCAGCAGCCAGAGACCGGTCAGCAGGTGAGGAAGCCCGGCCGGACCCATCCGCAGGACTAGTCTCCCCCATTCGCCGGGAAGCCACATAGGTAGGAACGTGGTCGGCGGCGATCGACAGAATGCTGGACAAGTCGCGATAGGTGAGAGTCTCAAAGAAGAGAGCATCTCGAGACTCGACAATGCGATGGCGAGCAGGGTCCCAAAACCGCCAGGCCTTCGATCAGGGGGAGATGTCGAGGAAGGCACACATGCGTCCTCGAGGTGAGACCTTAGGACCCTCTTGGTCCTTGATGTACCAGACACAAGCGAGAGACCCCCAAACGCGAGCGAGACAGAGATCAGCACGATGGCCGAACCATAGCTCACACAGTGTGACATGGTCTGGAAGCGGACCATGCGGCAAGCGGTTCCAGACCCACGTCATGTAAGAGAAGCCCTCAAAGGCAAAGGACTCTGGTAGACCGCACTCAGACCGCATAGCGCAAACCACATCCTCCATGGTGCGGTTCCAACGCTCAGACACACCGTTCTGCTGTGGTGTTGCAGGGGCGAAGAGCTGGAGAAAGATACCGTGCTCGGCAAAGTAGGCATCCATCTCGCCCAAGAACTCGCCACCACGACCTGAACGGAATGTGTGCAGAGTGTGACGAGACTGACGCTCAGCCATCACAAGCCACAAGCGGACTGCCAATGCGGCATCACTCTTGTGGCGCAGGCTATAGACCCACCGCATCCGCGTGAAGTCATCAATCAGGGTGAGAACGTATCGACCCCGATCAGAGAGGGACTCGACTGGGAGAGGGCCGAGAAGGTCCGAGTGAACCAATTGAAATGGGCGTAGTGCCCCGGACGAGGAGTCAGGGTAAGAGCAGCGATGCATCTTACCGTGGGCGCAGAAAAGACAGTCGGTCTTGTGCGGCTTCTCAAAGGAAGCTGCGTCAAAACCGAGGGCTGGCTGAGTACGAGTGAGCTTGGACACAATGTCCGAGCTCACATGGCAGAGGCAACGGTGTAACAAGTGCTAGTGTTCCGGGGAGAGAACACCAGTGGCAAACACTTGTGCAGAAGGGGGAGAGGAAGGAGAAGCATAGGGAGTGCAATGAGACACATGATACTAGTCATCAACAACAGAGGCACGAAGCACAACAGCACGTGTGTCAAGAGCAGTCACTGTGGCAGAGTCAGCAGAGTGCTCAACAGTGAGGCCCATCCTGGTGCATGCACGAACAGAGAGCAGGCTAAGCTCAAGAGCAGGGACAAAGAGTACATCAGAAATGTACAAGGGGTCAGATGGACCATTGAACCGCACAACCCCAACTCCCTGTACAGGCAACGACTAACCAGACCCTGTGCAAACAGACCGAACAAGCGCAACGGGACCCATCACAACGAAGTCACTGCGACGACAGGTCATGTGATGAGTGGCCCCAGAGTCAATAATCCAAGTGCCACTTGGCTCACGACTAGTCGTTGACACTGAGCAACGTGCCACAGAACACTCTGCCTCTGCTGGACGCTCAGCAGAGGACTCGGAACAACGACGGACAACACGGATCTGTGACTCGGCAAGCCAGTCGATACTGTCAGGTCCATCCTCATCGCAAGCCATCATAGCTCCACCACAAGCATCATCACGAGCAACAGACGCAGTAAGACAATCTGTGTCGGGACCACTCGGCTGTGACAACACACTCGCACCGCCCTGAGTACGAAGCGCCAGCAGCTGACAAAGCTCTGCAATCGTGCGATCCCAAGGGTCCACCTCACTGCTGCCGCCTGATGAAACGGGTGCGTCTGTAGCACTCGTGGTCGCGGCGCACCCAGTCTGTGTGTCGCTCGAAGAAGTCCGCTGTGCGTGCGCCGCCTGGAGGCCGTGCATGATCCGAGTCCAGTCAAGTGGCTGCTCACACTCTGTGTAGTGGTGAGCGCCTCCACAGTTATAGCAATGGACAGAACGTCCACTGCCACTACTCGCCGGCTGCTGCTGCTGCTGTCCCTTTCCGCGTCGCTTCTTCCCCTTCTTTCCCTGTGCGGCCGCTGCAACGCCCTGAGTGTGGCCGCTCGGAGTAGAGGAGGAGGAGGAGGAGGAGGTGGTCAAGGTGGGACTGATGAGCAGGGACAGAGGCGTAGGAGGCGTCGCAGTCATTGCTGCAACCAGTGGACTCTGCTGATGAGCGACGGCAGCCTCATGAGCCAATGTGGCCTGGATGAAGTTGCGATGGGCCCAAGGAAGCAGTTGTAGTGACTCTGACAGCTCAGAGACAGCCAAATGATTGAAGCCCTTAAAGAACTTCACGTGGTCCAAATGCGCTCCCATCATGATGGTGTCGAGCGCCCACAACTACGTCCCGCCACCGGTCCCAAGGCACGTGTAAAGGCGCATCGCATGCCTCTAGTAGTTAGCTGTGAGCTCTGTGGGGCCCTGGCGGAGGGAGTGAAACTCACACAGTTGGGCCGCCCTCGTGGCATGGGTCTCAGCAGCGAGAAGTGTCACGGCCAGCTCCCAGCCCTGACGCGGATTTGCTCCAATCCCGGTCCCGGTCTGACCGAGGAAAGGAGGGAAGTCGATCACAGTCTCCCGTGGCATGGCGTAGAGGAGACCCCGCATCGCTCTCGCTATTGTCTGGGCCTGGTGAGCATCGCGGGTCTGGTACTGGCTGTGGTAGTACGGCCAGACACCCTCAGAATCGGCCCACACCTGAAACAGGGTCTCCCAGCAATCGAAGCCCCCGTCACTATCATAACGGGGTGGAGGTGTCTCAAAGTCCTTCGGTCGCCGCTCTGTGTGGAGGGCGACCTCAGGCTCAGGAGATGGTGGCCGGGGTATGGGGAGCCCACCAGTGAGGGAAACACCACCAAAGGTGAACGCTGCTGAACGACATGTCTGATCCTGACGCCGAGAAGGTGGTGGACTGGGAGGCTGTGATCCCAGACGTAACTCACGGATGCGCTCCTCAAGCACACGAATCTCGTGCTCGCGTGAGCCATCCTCAATCTCCTCCTCGTCCCAGGTGTCCACCTGTGATGATCGATGCTGAGACCGCCGCACTGTGTAGGGTGTAGACTGCTGAGCGGATGGCGCAGCTCCGGTAGACTCTCCAGGTGGCTGCTGTGAAGCCATCGAACGACCCCGCAGTAACTCCGTGATCTCCTGCAACGCGTCGGACTGCCTCTGCTGCTGCTGGCGCATCTCGTCCTGCGACNTGAACGACATGTCTGATCCTGACGGCGAGAAGGTGGTGGACTGGGAGGCTGTGATCCCAGATGTAACTCACGGATGCGCTCCTCAAGCACACGAATCTTGTGCTCGCGTGAGTCATCCTCAATCTCCTCCTCGTCCCAGGTGTCCACCTGTGATGATCGATGCTGAGACCGCCGCACTGTGTAGGGTGTAGACTGCTGAGCGGATGGCGCAGCTCCGGTAGACTCTCCAGGTGGCTGCTGTGAAGCCATCGAACGACCCCGCAGTAACTCCGTGATCTCCTGCAACACGTCGGATTGCCTCTGTTGCTGCTGGCGCATCTCGTCCTGCGACTGACGAAGCTCATCGATCATGCGGGACTGCGACCGCGGACTCACAACGCCCGAAGAGGAGGAAGAGGGATCAGCGGGTCCTTTGTCCTTGTCACGGACCGGCGCCATCGCGGTGCTCAATATGGGGCCGAGCGTCGAAAATGCTCCAATCAAGAAACTGACAGTGTTTCTCGAGGATTTGAGACGCTGGAAATTCTTGACTGTCCGGCCAAAAATTTGGCTAAATATGGTGCTGACGGCCAGAAGTTTGGCTAAGTGCTGAAATTTAAATATTTCAGCACTAAAAATTCAAGGCTGTCCACATCAAGAGAAATTTGGACCACAGAGGCTCGTGAATGTGCTGAACATGGTGGTGAAATTTTCGGTCGCAAAAAGTTGGAAAAAGTGGCAAAACGTCACTTTTCCCTGTTCTGCCCGAATTTCAGCAGAAAACAAATCTGCGTTGCACTTCAGTCTTTGCTGGTGGCGACAGAGCACGAAACTGAGCGTGAATAGTAGCTCTGGAGAGCTTGAGAGAAGAGCTTTCCAACGCACCCTCAAACGCTGAAAACGGCGTTCGTTTGAAGTCAGGGCAAGCTCGTGCCGACGGGGAGGTGGTGGCTGACGCGATTTTCGTCTGTGGCTCCTCCACGTCCGTGCGGCTTCTAGGAAGTTGCACGGACAGGGGCAGCGGTGGCGCACGCTGCTGTTGTTGCTGCTGCTGCTGCTGCTGCTGCCGTCGAGCTTGACGGAAACGGCCTCAAGCCACTTTGGCGGCTACTGTTGCTGATGTTTTTGAGGCCGCCACCGATGTTGCTGCTACTGCTGCTGTTGTGGTCAAAACTGCCAGCACTGTTGCTGCGCTGCTGGACAGCTGCTATGGCACTGCTGCGCTGGCGTGCTGCTACACTGCTGCACCCCTCCTGCACGACTCCTCTGTCACGCAGGTGTTGCGGCCTACGCTTTGCAATGGCGCAGGTTGGTGGGTCCTCCCAGGACCTGTCGCTGCTGCTGTGTGCTGTTGCCGCTGCTGCTGCTCACTGCTGCTGCGATTGCTGCATCTCTGCTGTGCAGCACAACAAGCTCTGGCTTGTTGCTCTGATACCATAAGAAGATGCATAGAAGCTTCCTAGCCACACTCCCGTTGACCAGGCGTCAGTACCTAATCAGACGGTGGCGACAGTCACAAGTCGTGCACGTAACGGCAAGGGTTTGGCTAGGGGACACAAGGCAAAGTGTGTGAATGCTTCATAAGCATTTGCAGAGAGAGATAACAAATGACAGGTCTATGGCATAAATACCTGCCTCGGCGCACAGCGGGTGTGGCACGCGGCGGTCCAAGAGCTGTCCTAAAACCGGCCCAAAACCATTGTTTTGGCCGTAACTCTGCGCACACATGTCAGAATGCTGCGCCGTCTGAACCCAGACGTGCAAAATAGCACAAGTCCAGCATCAATCTGTGGAAGGACAATGCAAAACATGCAAATTGGCCTCAAGAGCCTGTCCACCGAGAAAACTTTAGCGTCTACAGAAAAACTGCAGAGTACCCCAGCAAGCACCCGGGACGTCATGGCAGCCGCCTGGTGGCTGCTGGCGGGTGAATCCACCAACCATCAGTGCTCCGGCGCCAGCTGGGTCCGCATCAGGGATCTGCACAAGCATGGACACGGCCGAGTGGTCACAGTAAGCTGTACAAACGGACGGAAACAGCTCACATCACAACACACTTAAGGCGGCAAGTTGGATGACTAGGGGAGAGTTGTGCTACTTGGCTTATCGCGGTTGTGTGGTAGGGCATATTGTTCTTCAGGCATTTTTCTGGGAGTGAGTATGATCTCGTACACATCCTTGGTTCCCAATGGCTTCGCGGTTGGACGCAGCAGTGGATGTGCGGTGTGATGAAGGCGGGCGAGAGACGGCGTTTTGCTGCTCTTGTTGGCAATGCTAGGGAATGTGAGTGAGCAACTCATGTGCAAAAGAGCGCACATGTAGCTGCGATGGATTCTGGGAGCTTGCGCAAAACTAAGCAAGGAGTGCTATCAGGACAGGCAAGGCAAGAGGCAATAAGCCTCTTTCCCACAACCGGGCAAGCAGCAATCTCGCCTGCAACTGTGGGGTGCACCTGCAGTCTGACTCGAGCCAAACATCCCTGAGCCGTTTTTCAATACGAGTGTGTTGCAACAGAAATCCGACAGCATTTTGCCAGGTCACAATCCCCCCCCCCCCCGCAGCATTAAACACAAGCATCACCCAGTGTAGATAAATACGAGATGTCAAGCATGTAACTGCACATCCTGATGTTACTAGCAAGGGAACACGAGAGAATGGGAGAGGGGGAGCTAGTGACAGTGTGAGAGACACGCCATGGATCGAGGTCAGGAGTTGGAAAAACTCAAACGGGACAGTCACAAGAGGGGAAGCGGGTGACGTAAGGCACGAGAGCCACCCACACATCACACGCACGAGGATCTCGCCGCCACCCATAGGGGTCGAGTCCGACCTCTTGGATTCAACCACAAGGCGACTTCTCATTTCTCACCAGGGAGAAACGCGGTAGAGTGGCCCCTGCTAGGATCAGCTTTCGATCCTTAACTTTGCATCCTTCATACACTCTCGCAACATGCAGAGAACCAACCACATCATTTTAAAGTGTATGAGGAGTTTCTTGTCAGTTTCACGAGCTCACGTCAAATTCATGTGTACAAATGCAGCCATGGGTCTGCTGGACAAGCTAAGCACACTCATGGCTCATCCACAACTAAACTGATCACTCTTTGCTTGTTGACTCATGAGAGAAGACTGGCGGGTCGCAGCATGATGCAACCCGCCAGGGTTGAAAGGGGCGGGTGTTGGTGTGTGTGGCTTCCACCCGTCACGAGCTATGGCCGTGGCAGCTACGGGTGCACCCGGAGGTGATGGTGAGCGGCGGCTGTACTGGAGATCGTGACGACCCGACGTGACTCCGGATCGTCCAGGGACTTATCCAGCAGCTATGGCATGACAAGTGTGACGCAGATGATGCGTCTCTACAGCCTGACTAGCTGGTTTGCTGTTGCTAGAGTTTTCTCGGTGGTCGAGACCCACGCACCCGGGAGCCTGTACCAGTGCGATGTGGAGACCTGCGACTTTGGTGTGCTTCCTACCATGGAAAGCACACGCTGACATCTCGGTACAACACTCGTACATTTATGGGTGCTCTCAGTGCAGTCTAGAGTGCTTTAGAATTTTCTCGGTGGACAGGCCGTTTTGGCTGATTTACTTTTTTTTTTTACTATTCATGTGTGGATGATGTGAACCCATGTTGCATGGGTCCATTGCCTAGAGCTCATCGTTTTTCACGTTCTAGTGCAGACATTGCGTGCTTTTGACAATGGAGTAGTGAGTTACAGCCGAAACTCTAGTTTTAGGCCTGTTTGTGCAGGTACGAAGATATCGCCGCTCCTAGCGATTCTAGGCAGCCAGCAACTATTTAGGCTGATTGTTGCTCAGTTTTCGTTTGTCTCTGTAGTTGTATTCAATTATGTACTTCCTGACACTGTGACCCTTGCAGTTTTGTGCATGACTTGTCACTATCGTCACACACTAACTGAGCGCTGATGCTTTTGTTAAGTGGCAAGCGGTTAGGACGGTTCTAGGAAGTTTCTCTTGGTATTAGAGCAAACAAGCCATAGCTCGTTGTGTTGTGTAGTAGAGGCACAGCAGCAGCAGCAGCAGTGAGTGGAAGCAGCGGCAGCCACCCATAGCAGCAGCAGCAGATTGTGGAGGGACCCACCACGATTTCGTTGCAGCGGAGCGGTGGAGGTAGCGGAGACAACGGCGGCAACTACAAGCAACAATGGTCGTAGCAGCAACAAGCGGCAGGAAGTACCTACATCGATAGCAGCCACTACAATAGCACCACCGGGTGGCAGCAGCAGCACACAAAAAAGGAGGAGAAGCATCTCGTAGGAAAAGTAGCAGCTTGTGGCAGCGCCTGCGAGAAGTGGCAGCACGCAGCAGCAACAGCAACTTAGAGTAGCAGCGGCATCAGTAGCCACAAGCTACAACAACAGCGCAGTAGCTACAACACCAACCACACCAGCAGCAGTTGGGAGCAGCCGCAGCAGCAGCCGTAGTAGCGGCGGCTGACAACCACAATAGCAGATGCAACAGTAGCGGCGGCAGCACGCACCTGTAGCAGCAGCAGCGGCGGGCAGCAGCCGTAGCATCAGTAACGGCGGCGATCAGCTGCAGCGGCAACTTCAGCAAGCGGTAGTATCAAGCAACAGCAGCAGTAGAAAGCGGTACCAGCAGAAGGCGGCTGTGAACAACAGCAGCAGGCGGTAGTGAGCAATAGCAGCAGTGGTAATAGCAGCAGCAGCAGTGGCAAGCAACAGCAGCAGTTGCGACAAGGAGCAGCAGCGGCAAGCATCAGCAACGGCAAGCACCTACAGCAACAGCGGTAGCGAGCTACGGACGTAGTGGCAGCAGCTACAGCAGCGATGTTGACGGCGAGCAGATGTAGCGTGCCACTGCAGCTACACACGCGTGCAATAGTAGCAACAGCAGCGCGCGCAACAGAGGCAGCTGTAGCGGCTGCCGCCACCGCTGCCGCTCGCTTGCAGTGCGAAGCCGCCCCAGAGCTTTGCGCTACAAGCAAGCTCATCCACGGGGTGAGCTCACCGAGTGAGCTCACTGGTCGAGCTCGCCAAGCAAGCGAGCTCGACGAGCTCGCTCAAAGCGAGGGTCGGGCCAGACCGAAGTGAAAAAGAAAAGAGGGGGAGAGGATAGAGGGGGGGTCTCGAGTGGGGGGGGCCTCGGGTGTAGCACCCCAAAAAACCCCAAAGAGGACACCCGAGGAGGTGGCACCATCACAA
>SZWC01001958.1:165735-178096 GCA_023375785.1 Penium margaritaceum | reverse complement strand
AAAGGAGAAAGAGGACTGAGGGGTCCTCAAGTGGGGCACAACTATCGCAACATGCGGCCAACTCGCATGTTGCAATAGTTGTAGAAAAAGGAGAAAGAGGACAGGGTTCCTGAAGTGGGAGGGGGGGGCTCGAGTGCGGCACCCCAAAAAACCCCAAAGAGGACACCTGAGGAGGTGGCACCATCACAAAAAAAGAAAAAAAGGAGAAAGAGGACAGAGTGGTCACATGTTGCGATGGTTATGCCATCGCCACCGAGTGCAACATTGTAGCAACCCACCGTGGCTGAGATTGTCACCGTGACTAGCGACATCGTAGCCTATCTGAGAAACGTTGTTGCATTTGTATCCCTCCAAGAGGTGCTTGGCGCCACCGGTGTCGAGTGTGTGAGACTTTCACCTATGCTCAGCTCTCAACATGAGCTACGCAGTGTGGTCGTGGACATTGCCAGTGCCGTGGTCTGCGCCTGAGCTTCACCCGTGGCAGCGGCCACATGCACAGTGGTCGATGCAGCCGTGGCACGCGTCCCACATGTCTTCAAGGTTTTTGTGGTGCTACTATTGAGATAGGCAGCATGGTTGGTGCCAATGCCGACAACGCCCTCCTAGGTGGCATCCCCCTTGGGTACGATCCTCTCCACCTCCTCCT
The DNA here is from genome assembly GCA_023375785.1 of Penium margaritaceum. Classification (NCBI taxonomy): domain Eukaryota; kingdom Viridiplantae; phylum Streptophyta; class Zygnematophyceae; order Desmidiales; family Peniaceae; genus Penium; species Penium margaritaceum. Next base: position 177,450 of record SZWC01001958.1, on the reverse strand, counting down.
TCAGTGGATACGTCACCAAGTGATGCCATAGCGCTTCTGCATGGTGATATGGTTGCCCTACACATGGAGGTTTGGAACCTCAAGCGCATGGTCCAACATCTCCTTGACCACGTGAATTTTGAGCGAGCTGCCACCCCGCCGCAGATGTCACCTCCCACTTCATCTTCATTTTCCTCTTGATCCTACATCCCTTCCTTTGACGATGCTAGTATGCCGGATCTCTCATCTACATCCGTCGCTCTCTGCTCCGTCTTGGAGGCTATCGGCATCATACCGATGGATAGACCTTTAGCCCCTGGCCATACCGCTCGTTCTTGCACTCATCGTGCGTGGCAGCGAGCTACTCGTTTTGCACGTCGTGCATAGGCACCACCATCAGATGCGGCTGTGGGAGGATTCACAGGTGACGAGACCCCGTCGTCTCCAGTCCACAGGTTGGTCCATCGAGTCCCATAGCTCTTGTCGAGGTGTCAGTCGTGGAGGGATGGTTTGTCCGTTGACGACCTCGGTGGAGCTTGGCATTGGTGAGGTGGCTGCTGTACAGCGTAGGATGGTTGAGGCGGATGACGCTAAATAACAGACTCAACTAGAGGGGAGTTCGGGGAGGGGGTATGTTCGCCCTAATGGAGACTCTTTGTCAGAGGATGATTGGTTCAATGCTGAGTTAGAGTAGGGGATGGAGATGGTGATCGCTGATACCTTCGTGAATGACGTGACGACGGCCAGTGCAGGAGCTGCGTCTGACAATGTGCGCGCTCCCGCGTTAGCTGGTATGGAGACAGTTTCCATGGTGCCAAGAGCAGCAGCTGGAGGAGTAGGTGAGAGAGATTCTTATGCTCGGTCCACAATAGACGCCCAGGTGGTTCTGATAGATAGTGGTTGGCAGAAGGAGCAAGTGATGGACCGCTAGGATGAGGCAGAATTCCTCTATGAGGATCAGTTGTCCATCGTGGAGTGGTGGGATGCAGGGTCGGAGGCAGACGTAGAGGCCCAGTGCACTGTCATTCTTGTAGTAGCCATGGCACGAGCATGAGATGGCCCCTCGATGATAACAGGTGTCTGCGTGTGTGGCGTGGAGGATGCACAGCAAGCTACAGACCTCCGGCTCATCGTTGCTCTGATAGGTGTCGCTGACACTGTGGCGGTTTCAGCTGACGACACAGCTACTCTCGTCTGAGCTGCAGTTCCTGTACCCGAGTGCCTATTCTCCGCGGTTGACGAGCAAGAGGTAGTCGTGGCTGGAGCGGAGGCACACGTGCACAGTCTCATGGCCGAGCTCCTGGAGGCCAGCAGCTGCTGTTACACTACAGATGTTCCAGCATGATGGGCTATCACGAAGTGTGTGGAGGATGTACACAGGCGTCTCAAGGCAGCTGAGTGGTCTCTATAGGATGCAGGTCTAAGTCAGGTGGATCTCGAGCAGCAGGTGGGTAATGGGCTTTGCACCAGGGGTCGCGTGGAGCACCACGGCACTGACTGCACCTTTAATGATCGCGACATCGCCACGGATGCAGCTGTACCTACACATGCCGACGTCCGGCCATGAGCTGACAGCCTAGCGACAGGTGTGTCACGAGAAGTAGGTGCCTTTGCAGTAGTTGTTCCTTCAGTCCCAGACGACTTACGTGGCGACTCATTGTCTTGCGCTCACACTCTACCAGCACCTTGTGGCTCGGTGGCACTTGAGTCGACGACTCACGCACAGGGTGTCGACTTGTGTGACGAGCAGGCGCAGCTCCACTCTTTCCTACGGGGTGAGACCCGGGAGGCTATAGGAGGCTCTGGCTTGTGCCAACACGCACACGATCGAGGTCCACTGTCAGGTTCCACAACTGATCACCTACATGCCACAGATGTAGCCAGCTAGTCGGCTGCCGCATTAGAGCTCGTCGAGCTCCACACGCGCCTCGACGTTGCGGAGGTCGTGAGGCGATATGCAGCTCAGCAGTTGGAGGCCATACAGTAGGCGATTGTCTTAGAGGAGGCCCTTACTGTTGCACCAGTCACATCAGCAGGTGATGACAGCAGTGACGATGATAGCGATGATGAAGCCAGCGACGATGGCGCTCCGGGGTGAGGCTATGTGCGAGTACATCTCACCAGCATTGTCATTACCCTTGTTATTACAATGTAGGGGTATGTGGAAATGGGGGAGTCGTGCTCCCTCCTCAGGGATTGTGTTGGGAGTAGTCATTAGCTTTGCTCGTGCTGTGAGCCTCTACAGCCCAGGGCGGTGTTCGTGTGTGGAATTTGGCTTGGAACTTTTTTCAAGACAGCGAGGTTACTTGGGATGTGACACGATGCTACGGTCGAGGTTATGCTGGTCGAGACCCGTGCACTGGTGAGATATACCGGTGTGACGTGGAGACCCATTGCCTCCATGCGTTATGTATGATCCATGGATGGTGTGGTTGAGACCCAGACACCTGGAGACATTTTCCAGGGTAACGGGGAGACCTTGTTTCTCTGTATCTCTTGCATGATGTTTGACACGTAGGTGTATGATTCATCTTCTTGCATGGTCGAGACTCGGGCACTTGGTGTGATGCACCATTGTCACGAGGAGACCTTATGTTGTGGTATGCTTGATCGGTGCTTGCCATGATTGGTTGCCCGAGCCATCCTTCCCTGCCTTTGCTCAACCATTGTGGTATTGACGGATGTGTCAGCCAGGGAGAGTGTTGGTGTGTGTGGCTTCCACCCGTCACGAGCCATGGTTGTGGCAGCTACGGGTGCAAAGGTGATGGTGAGCGGCAGCCGTAATGGAGATCGTGACAACCCGACAGGATTCTTGATTGTCCAAGGACTTATCCAGCAGCTATGGCATGACAAGTGTGACGCAGATGATGCATCTCTACAGCCTAACTGGCTGGTCTGCTCTTGCTGGAATTTTCTCGGTGGTCGAGATCCACGCACCCGGTAGCCTGTACGAGTGCGATGTGGAGACCTGCAACTTTGGTGTGCTTCTTGCCGTGATAAGCACATGCTGACGTCTCGGTACATTACTTGTACATTTATGGGTGCTCTCAATGCAGTTCAGAGTACTCAAGAGTTTTATCGGTGGAAATGCACTTTTGGCCAATTTACTTTTTTTTTGCCATTCATGTGTGGATGATGCGAACCCACCTTGCATGGGTCCGTTGCATAGAGCTCATTGTTGTGCACGTACTGGTGTAGATAGCACGTGATTCCGACACTTGAGTAGTGAGTTACAGCGAAAACAGTGTTTTTAAGCAAGTTTGAGCAGGTACGAAAATGCCGCCGCTCCTAGCGACTCTAGGCGGCTTGCAACTATTTTGGCTGATTGTTGCTCAGTTGTCATTTCTCTCTGCAATTACATTCAATTATGTACTTCCTGACACTGTGTACATGTCCCTACCCAGACCCTTGCAGTTTTTTGCATGACTTGTGACTGGCAGATACTGAGTGAGCGCTGACGCTTAGTTAAGTGGCAAGCTGTTTGGAAGGTTCTAGGAAGTTTCTCGTGGTATCAGAGCTGTGTCAAGTCTCCTGCATCAATGATTGTGCGATTGGTGACATCATGAGGTCATAAAGTATGTCCGCCTTACAAGTTTATGACACAAACCAGCACTTCCCCACGACCCACAAGGAGGACACAAGATGCGACAAAGATACAGGGAGTGAGAGAAGAGGCAACGACATGGAATTCACAGAGAAGGGATGCAAGAGGAAAACATGAATCGCTACGGCATGATTAGCTGAAAGAATCTTGTAAATGGAGTATGAACTGAGGCAGATCTCAAAAGATGGTTCCAATGTCTCCACATTGCTCATTAAGTTCATCAATTCTTTGGGGTATGAATAAAGAAAAAACCTGTGCCTTCTGGTTATCACACTCTACTTTCAACGGTTTATGCAAGGGCATCCGACCCTGGTGATACCGCTAACCAGGCTGATGCGAAAAGACGTGCATTGGGAATGAATATCTGATTGTGAGATCGTTTTTTTCAAAGTCAAAGAGCTTCTATCCACAGCGCCCGTCCTAGCTCTTCTAAATCCATCACAACCATGGAAGGCTCGATGTGATGCGTCGGTAGTAGGACTCGGAGCCGTCCTCATGCAAAACGAGGACCCGATTGCGTATGTGAGCCGGAAGCTCATCCCCACGGAAACGCGGTACACCACTGGGGATCAAGAGCTCCTTGCAATAGTACACGCTTTCAAGATGTGGCGTTGCTACCTCAAAGGAGCTGAAGGGGGTATGATGATCGTGGCTGACCATAACCCATTGGTGTTTTTTCAAACACAAACAAACATGTCAAGACGACAGGCGCGTTGGAGCAAATACCTAAGACGATTCTTGTTCACATGGGAATACAGGCCAGGAGGCATCAATGTGGCCAATCCACTTAGCCGACAGCCTTTGGAAATTAAAGCAACCACCAAGGTCGGTAGGTATTTCATGGCCATTACAACAGCAACAGTACAAACACCACATCCCCTTGCACCTCTGCGGTAACCACCACGAGAGATTGTCCATGACAACGGTTTTGCAAATAGGATCCGGATGGGACATTGTGTGGATTCTTGGTTTCAAGACTCTCAAATGGACAAGTACAGATTGGTGGAGGCCGCACAAATCTTATGGCACGGCGAAAACGTTGTTGTGCCAAACTCGGGAGACCTTCGAGCAAATGTTATGTCCCCGTTCATGTGGGACCTTGAAAGACAGAACAGGCACTCTCGGACCAGCATTGGTGGCCAGGATGAAGTGTCGATGTCCGTAAGTATTGCATGACATGCAATCCATGTCTTCGGAATAAGGCTAGTAACAGGAAGCCTGCTGGACTCCTCCAACAGCTTCCCATTCCTCGGAATCCATGGGATTGCGTCAGCATGCACTTCATTACTGGTCTTCCCAGCACGGCCCGTGGCCACGATGCAATACTATTAGCTGTGGATCTTTTGACGAAGAGAAAACACTTCATTCCTAGAACCACTGATGTGAACGCAGAAGAGACCGCGCGTCTCTTCTTTGAGGATGTCGTAAAGTACCACGACTTGCCGTTGCGCATTATCTCTGATCAAGATCAAACATTTTCTAGTAAGTTCTGGCAAAAGATGCACGAGTACTTTGGCAGCGAGTCGCAGATGTCGACAGTGTTTCACTCTCAAACTGACGGAAAAACAGAGCCCATGAACCGTACTCTGGGACAAATGCTCCGCATGTATGTAGACCCTACCATAAATGACTGAGACGAATTCCTAGCAGTGGCAGAGTTTGCGGTGAATAACTCAGTGAACGAGTCTACACAGTTCACACTGTTTTTGTTGAACAGTGGTCGGCATCCAGTGATGCCCTCTTCAGTGGTGAAGAGTGGGAGTACAGGAGGATGTATTCCTTTTGCTCAAGCCTTTACCGAGCACATTGACTCCTTGTTACAGGAGGCGAAAGGTCATCTCCAAGCTTCTCGGCAACGACAGAAGGCATATGCCAAAAACATTCGCCGTAGGGTCTCGTTTGACATAGGTGACAAAGTGTTGCTTAGCACTAAGAATCTTCGCCTGAAGTCGCCAGGGGAGCAAAACCATCTACCGAAGTGGATTGGGTCATTTTCCATCGTTGCATGCATTCGGCCAGTGGCATACCGATTACTGCTTTCGTCGAGTATGAAGATATGTGACGTGTTCCATGTGAGCCTGTTGGCTCCATACACGGCAGAGGGAACCGTTTAGCCACCACCGGCAGTCCTTGCTGTCGATGACCAATACGAGGTTCTTCGCCTACTCCAGCACCGAGAGTGTACTCTCCGGTCACAGGTTGTTAGGGAATACCTCATCCATTGGGTCAGGTGTGGACCTGAACATAACTTATGGGAGCCCGAATCTCGGTTTCCCACAAGGGTGGTCAACGAGTATTGGAGCGAGCTTGCACCTCGCACAGATCGATGCCTGTCAAGGGCACCACCTAAACACGGAAAAATTGATCAACATTCCCGCAGGGAGGCATTTATAGACTGCAACCATAGGAGGTTGGAGCCGTCCAGATTCGTTGTTGCGCGGACTCTCCAGCCCAAAGGGGGCAGGTCGCTAGCTGTCCTGATCGACAAGATGCAGCTTAGGTCCAAGTTCCATGCACGTGTTCATGTTTTGCTAGTGATTGAAATCATTACTTTTTCTTTCACAATTTTGATAACTCACTGACTGACAATCTTTCTTGTTGTTCATGAACCGAGAAGGTTCATGATAAGTGGGGAGGAATTTAGCGGGAGGACCGGTTCGGCCCTCCCTCCTAGGGGTGGTTGCGCACCACCCCTCGCATGAGCGAGGGCTGGCCGGCGGCCAGCACTTCGCTGGCTGCCGGCTAGCTCGCTACCGGCCGGCTGGACGGCCGGGGGCCAGCCAAGCAACCGGCCGGCCAGCCGCCAGCCGCCGATCGGGGCCTGAGCCCGATCGGCGGCTGATGGGCCGCGAGGACCTCGAGGGCGAGGCCTCGTGGCCTCGTGCCCTCGCCCCCGCCCACCCTCCTTGCGAGCGAGCGTGTGAGAACAAGGGAGGGGGACGAAGGACGAGAGGCGAGAGAGGTGCGAGAGTCCTGGCGCGAAATCGCTAGCGTGCCTCGCACGTGACGATTTTGTGCCAGAACGTAAAAAACGTAAATTGAAGTTCGTTTGTGACAAACTTCGACAATAAAACAATTGAAGAACTCCTGCAAACGCACGAGTTTGAGGTAGAAACCCCCGGTTTGGGCCCCAAAACCAGGGTAAGGCTAAAAACAGAAATGGGCCTCCGGAGACTCGAAACATTCGAGTCTCCCTGCTCTGGGTCATTGATGGCGATTGCCCCTCAGTCCTGTGAAGGGGAGAAATCCCTGACGCAGACTGAGAACGCCATTCTGCAAACTCGATAAGGACTTCAGAGCAGGAACTGAAGACTCGACACGTTACAGTAGAGATACCCAGTAAAAAGGGAAAAAATGAGGAAAAGGAAAATTTTAGTGCCATAGGAAGAAATATATAATGAATCAATTGGAAAAAATCATAAACACCTGCCACTTGGAGAACCTATTATCAGGGGCTGTAGAGTTTCCCAACCTATCACTTGCAACCGTCAAAGCAATAGATATAGCAGCCGCTGCAACACCACGTGCAGTAACAGCATCCACAGCAGCAAAAGTACCTTCCGTCGTAGCAGCAACAGTGGAAGTCGAAAGGCGAGGACTACATAGTGAGGAGCAGTTGTAGCAACGCTTGTCATCTTGCCCTCGCACCTGACAACGGAGTGCATCGTCGGCGGCGACTTCCGTTTTGAGATGCTTTGTGGACCGGCGTCTCTTTAGGGCTCGTCAACTATTCCCCACAGTTCACTCCATCAAATCGACGGCGTATTTGAGTTTGTCTATCTGAGAGGGCTCGGTCGTCTACCGCATGGATCGGCAGCCACACCTACAGCCATCACCTAATGATCTTGGAGCAGTTTCTCGCTCCAGTAGTGAAATGAGCAGCAGTAGCCATAGCTGTTCATACTCCCTTCTCCGAGCGTGTTATGGAAGTGCAGCCCATCCCGTCCGGTACCGCTTGCTCACCGCGACAACGTGACCTGTCGGAGTGACGGTATGTACCAGTTTCATCCTCTCTCGAGGCTTGGTGCTTTACCATGAGGAGCACTTGCTCCCTGTACACTCCATTATCAAGTACGCGCGATGAGTACACCGTCATAGGAGTAGGCGTCATCGGGTTCGCCTGCTACTACTGTGATGATGGATGTCACGATTGGCGTTGATACTGTATGCGCCCTCGAGACTGGCATCCACCTTGGCCTCGACCTCGTGCGAGTATGCGTTCTCCATAGCATGCGGATGTGCCGGAGTTGGCAGATCCGCTCGCTGGACCTGTGGGGACCATATTTGCCAAGATCCAGGCCCTGAAGCGGATGGTACAATAACTTTGTGACCTCCCCATCACCGGGCGTCATCTGGTCCTAGTTCGTCGACGACCTAATTGATCTCATCTCCATCATCTTCTCCTCCTCCTTTCTCATCCGCTGGTGTTCCCCCAGCTCCACCTGCTGGCATGTCCCAGGTTGTGAGCATCCTTTTGATCCTCCACTCTTTTGCTACCACAACACCTCCTCGAGATGACCTCTCTTCACGTAGTCACTCTAGTCGTGTGTGCGCACAGCGTCGGTGTCATCCCTCCACCTCCTTGGCTTCTGTTGTTGTACCTGTCGAAGAGGAGTGTGGTCACCATGCATTTCCTGCTGTGACCGTAACGACAGGATCCGCGCCTTCGTCGTACCGTGGTGCCCCAGCGTCAGTTGAGGTAGATGGAGATGATAGGATTGCAGCACATGACTTGGAGTCTCATCCCAACATGTCGTTGATGGTGAGACTTGTGTGTCATCGAGCTCGACTTCCACATCCGGGCTGGATTTGGACCTTCCACAACACTAGGTTGCATCAGGAACACTGTAGACGCCGCATCCATGGGCAGTGCCTCTCGCGGCTCCAACCGATGGCGGACCGGTGGTGTCACAAGAGCCCCATACGGTCCGGAATGCCCCTTTCGGATTTCCGGGGGCATTGGTGCACGAGGCTCACACGAGGCCGGCAGCGGACGGAGTGCATGAGCACAGTGGACCGGCTGGTCTTTCAGAGGTTGAGGCATTCTTCACAGCATCATTATTGAGGGAGATCAGACAGAGCACGATGGACCCTCTTATGAGCGTTACCCAAGGATAAGGCTGCACATGGATCCTATCCGCGGAGCTTGAAGAGGATCCGGATCAGGGGGACGGATCCTCCATCTGATCCGGATTCGGAGATCCGAATCCTGGATCTGGATCCGGAGATCTAGCTCTTGGATCCACAAATCTTTCTATTTGGGAGGTCATTGGTGGGACTAAGTAAATGATCAAAATAGAAAGAAAGAAAGAAACAGGTCAGTGTCAACACTCGTAGCGTCTCATGTTTTCAGTGCCAGCGGAGGAGCCTCCCCTCGCACTGTCATGGATGGCCCGCGCACAGTGCATTGGAATGAATGCTGATGTGGTGTACACGGTTTCCATATCCGCGTGGCCCTTTTGTGGTCTACCTGTATGTGCAATAACCTGAAGTTTGGATGATAGAAGGAAATTTTGGCAGTTTGAATGTCATGTGACATTAATCTATTGACCGTTGGCAGGAAAAAGAGCGCGCTAGTGTCTGCTGGTCACTGACGCCATGTCATACGATTGGAAAGGCTAAAGTTCTGCCTAACAGTGAATTGGGACCAATCCTGTACAAACACAAGGCTCCACACCTGAACAATAGTATCGCACCTGTCATTGGGCGAGACTGCTATTGGTCACATGACAGGTTTGATAGGTTTGATTGACATGGAAACTGAACGCTGCCTTGGTAAGATCCGAAGCGCAAATGTTGATTTTTTGAATTTGAAACTCTGGATTTCACGATACGCGAGCGGACATGAGCAAGGCCTCTTGTGTTTTTTCATTCCCCCTCGTCGCCTCTCTCCCCCAAGGATCCGGTTCCAGATCCGGAGATATAGAGCGGATCCAGGAACCTGGATCCTTATCCAGGGATCCGGATCAAGTTTCGGATTTTTGGGTAGTTCCCACGAACCTTAGGATCCGTGTGCGGTCTTACCCGAGGACCAGCTTCAGCAGCAGGAGTCGTCCATGTTCCCAGAGTCTGCAGGATCCTGTACACATGGCAAAGCTGCGACACACATGAAGCATTAAGATTATGGTCCTCACTCCATCATCGAGCGGGTGACAACAACCAGTCTTCTCCCGGCTAGACGGTGCGTGAGTGCCAGCTACGCTTGCTAGTTGCATTGACAGACATTTGATCAGTTGTCAAGCCGGAGTTCTGCATGGTTGTATCCACTACGTCGGCAGTTGGTGACGGTGTCGCAGACCAGACCAGGCGGATGGAGTGACCTCGTCAACAGCAGCTGAGTTCTGCCCTTGCGTGTTCATCTGTTGGTGACCCTTCTCATGATGATGAGAGCGGTAGTACCTACATGGACGACATTTCCACATGCTCCATGGACTCACACGACTCTACCTTCTCCTTCTCTCTCGGCACGGGAGCGATCATTCCTCCTCATCTGATAGACACGAGCTGCGGTCTCGATGTGACACCTTCAGTTGCATCCGTTTTTCCAGCATCTCAGCATATTGTAGGTTTCGTTTACCCCCAGGAGGATGCAATAGCACCGGCTCCATCTTCTTCAGCACCACAGATGTAGATGGAGTATGCACTCGCGAGTTTTAAGGTCTACGTATGCAACATTCAGTGAGGCAGTGTTGGTTCTATGCAAGGCACACATGGGCCACCTTCACATGTCCAAGGCAGATTACAATGACTTACAGGAGCGCGTGCAGATGCTTCAGCGAGAGGTGATGGCAGTGCAGGAGCTACTGTCAGCGCATGGGGACAACACTCCTACTGCCATGAGCTTTCCACCATCAAGACCTCCCACACTCATCACAGGGGAGGATCCTGTACCAGCTCCGAATGAGATGCCAGATAGAGATACCACCATAGGAGATGTGAGCATGCCTTCAATTCCAGCTATCTTCGTTCCCGACGATTCCATCATCACTCCTCTTTCTATTCCTGCTTCCATCATCCACCTTCATCCACCCGCTTAAGCTACTCCATCGCCATCATCATCCATGTGTGGTAGTCCGGTTTGTCGTTCCAGCTGTGGCCGTGTACCCTTGTGCTTCAAGTTGCTCTATCCCAACTCGGAGGCCAGCTCTGCCACTTCATCCACGCTTACGTGCTGCTCGTCCATTCCCGCTCCTCTCGTGTACATAGATGCATTGCGGAGTATCGGAGTATCGGAGAGACTATGAGTTGGGACCCTTAGCAGTCACACGAGGATTGGTACACTCCAGGTGATGCAGTGACGGCGTGAGGGGCCGTAGCTCGAGACACCACTTTGTCTTTGAGGGTAGGAGCAGACTCGTACGTGACAAGGGGAGCAATCTCTACGTGATGGACAGACCACATATTTCATCGACCAGGATCTGTTCATTTATAGCTACGATATCAGTATCTCCATCACGAACATGGGCGCTAGGCTTATTTGCCCAGGGGGAGTGTTGTGTGGACGTTAACCTCACGCGACGTCATGGGAGATGGATGGCGAGGGGTCTATGCTCTGCCATGAGCATACTACATTAGCCGGCGTGTGGCCCATGCGACGTGCCAACACAATTGTATGTGATTGAATGTGATTGCACGTAGATGGTAACACTCTGTTGGTCAAGACCCGGACACTTGGTGGATTTTGCCAGTGTCACGAGGAGACCATGTGAACGTTTTTCTTGGTGTGTGGCCATATTGCGTGTGGCATGTTCATGCAAGCAAGATTGCTCATAGTGGTTGAGACCCGGACACGTGGTAGATTACACCCATGTTACGATGAGATCCCCCTTTGATCATGTGTGTTCGTTGATGATACTTCTTTCGCCGACATACGGACACCTATTGGATTGCTTGTAACGGTGGAGACCCCGACACTGGTACCTCCAATGTCTCAAGGAGACCCTCTTAACGTCTAACTTCTGTATGATGTCCATGACTCCTGAGATGGCTGAGACCAGGACACTTGATAGGATGTTCCAATGTCGTGAGGAGACCTTGTGACCTTCATTCTGCTCCACAGGGATATCGGGCCTAGCCTCTCTGCTTGGATGGGCAACGAGTGTGTGTGTGTGTGTGTGTGTGTGTGTGTGTTT
>SZWC01001958.1:138923-151996 GCA_023375785.1 Penium margaritaceum | reverse complement strand
TTGGGGGGCGTGGGGGGGGTGTTAACGGAATGGTCCAAGCTGGGACCCGTCATCTTGCTCGCGGCTGGACTTGACATGGAAATGTTTTTAATCCGTCCTCCTCAAAGCATAATCGATAGCAAACGTCTATGAACATGGATTTGATGATGAAGTTTTGTCACGTGAACTTTATTAAATGAAAGTAGACGGCAGCTTTCGCTTTCGCGCGCATCCAACTCGGTGGACGGCGAGACGCTGCCGAGATTTCTCCGACGCAAAGCAGTAGAAACTGGATGGACCCTGCGTTACTGAAGGTACCACAGGTCTACTGTCCATCTTTTCAGCCCTGTGGGAGGAAGGGTCCATATTCTCCCTCTCCTCGGCGGCTGCGATGAGCTAGGTCGGCATCGCTTACTGCAGTGACAGACTGACACCAACGGCCTCGAAGCGCTAACCCTTGTTTTCATTGCCCGGGTTCACTGCCTTACCTGAAACTGAACTGCGGGGACCCTTTTTGTTTTGGCCCCCTGTCGGAAGCAGAGGAGTTAACAAGAGGCGGGTTTTGCATGCAAAGCGTGCACAAGGTTAAGTCGTAACTCCTCGCAAGAAAAATTAATGATAAAAAGACCATATTTTGAACTCAATACATTTATATTTTCACCATAGAAATACAAAATTGTATGACATTCTCCTCATCCATGTCCAGGTCCATATCCATGCCCATTCTTACGCTGAGCGTAGCGTACGTGGTTCACAGAGATGACGTGCAGGAAAACAGAAAATTTGGAATTTTGCGAAAAATGCATGTTTTTTATTAAGGGGTAAGTGTATTTCGATGGCAAGTGTCGAGTACGTTGAGCACATAGATACAATGTTAAGGACGAGAATGAGGCATACGTCACGTCATTGGAGTTCGAGCCGAGCGACGCATGCGAGGGCGCACCGTGTGTGGTGTTTTCCATAAGCTTTGCCGCAAACTCAAGGGGCTTCGAGAATATTGGGACACTTCTTTATAAAAGTCGAGAGTCGTCGAGAAATCGACCGAACGATGTTAAAACATCAACATAGTTTGCGATACTTCTATCAACCTTTCTGGAAGGTATTCAATGTTGTCAAAGACTTCTGGAACGGAACACCAGAGGTTGGGGGAGTTGGCCGAAACACCCTTGGCCAAATGATGTAAAATTATGAAAGTCGCCGCACGATGGGCCATGACTGTAAGAACAGAAATGCCCACTCCAGATTTTAAGTAGCTTGTGTACGTCAGGGACGCAGCAATCCCCCCCCCCCCCCCCCCCTTTTGTAGATATGACGTCCTGGCGCGCTAGCACAGGTAGGCCGGTGATGACGAAAGTAGCCGTCGATCAGGTGATCGACGTCGTAGGGCTCTTAGCTGTTGTGTGTGTCTTTGTAGCCGTGCCACTTGATCAGAAACTCGATCATTTTTCAGCGGCGTCGATGTTCAAGGATACCTTCAATTGTATACTCCGCATCCCCGTCCACTCATGTAGAAGATGGAGGTGCAACGCTTCTGCCAAGGATGTTCATGCTGAGGTCCTCGTAGTGCTTGAGCTTGCTGATGTGGAAGGCAGGATGAATCGCCATGCAAATAGGTACACGAAGTCGAGCCACGACCGGGGCTTGTATTCGCTCCATCTTAAAAGGTCCTGACCATCACGGTTTGAGCTTTGCGATGTCTTGTCCCGGGAGTTCGATGATTGCCGAACAAAGGAGGATGTGATCGCCAGCGCTAAAACTTCATTTTTGCGATTTCAGTCAGCTGCTCGCTTCATAGTTGCTTGCGTCTTCGCAGGGGTCTGCCGTGTTTCCTCCCGGATGCTTGCAAAGTCACGATGGTGAATGTCAATGTTCCTTTGACTGTGCAATCCAGCCGGTGTGGCAGGAATTTTTTTGTATACCACCTCAAAGTGTATTTTACAAGTTGTGGCAGAGTTATATGCTAGTTCGGCAGACCGCGGCTTTGCTGCCCAATTAGTGTCGTGGGGCTCGCATAAAGTTCGGAGGGGTTGCTCGAGCGTCTGATCGGTTTGCTCGGTTTGCCTGTCAGTTTGAGGATGGAATGTCGTAGAGATTTGGATCCGTCTGTCGTAGCGTGTCATCAGTTCGCGCCAAAGGCGGCTTGTGAAGCTATAGTCTGTATTGCTGATGATGATGCGTGGCACCCCGCAAAGTCATACAATTTGGTTTAGAAACGTACGTGCCATTACTTCTATAATGATGGTGGTTGTCGTTGGGATGAAGTGTGGCATTTTAGGGAATCTGTTTATCATGACAAGGACGGTGGCATACCCCTCGGGAGTTTCGTCACAAAGTCCATGCTGATGTCGGCCCTCGGTTCCATCACAACGGATAGGGGTTGTAGTAGAGCAGGTTGCTGTGTGCGACGAGATTTTTGTCTTTGACGGGTGTTGCAGGATTTGGAGAAGGTCGCCAAGTCGGTCTACATCTTGTCCCACCACTAGTATTTTGCCAACTTCTCCATTTTCCTATCCTTGCTGAAGTGTCCACTTTGACCGGTGTTGTATCATTCCTCCAATAACATTCATCGTAGTTCCTCTTTTGGGAGAACGTCGACTTGGTGAGCGAGTCACCGTCGCCATTACGGATCGTCAAAACAAAACTTAGATTTTTTCATACCCACTGGGCTCCTCGTTCCCCTTAACGAACAATTTCATGAGGTATGGGTCCCGTTCAACGAGCAGTGTGCTGATATGACCCATTAAAACTTGACGTCAACTTAGAGCATCCGTCGGATATGTTTTCCCAGGCCGGTACTCAATGTCGTACTCGAAGTTTGACTCGAAGAACTCCATCCATAGAGTTTGTTGACGTCTTCAATTTGGCTCAGTGTTCAGATGTTTCACGGCATTGTGGTTGGTGCGGCATCGTCGAAATTCCAAGTAGCACCGCCATGTTTTGAACACGTGCACGACTACAAACATCTCCTTTTCTCATAGTTTTTGTGACATGTACGCGACTAGTTGTTCTCCACTGCCGTTGGCTCGGATTAGAACGGCTCCGATTGCTCAATTGGACGCATCGGTGGCCATGATATTGTCCACCGCTGGATCTGCCAATTGTAAGGCTAGCGATGAGGTCAGAGGGTTTCTTACAGAGTTGAACACTTCTTGTTCGATGTCCTTCCAATTCCATCCGGTGGTTATCCGGGTGAGATCAGAGAGAGGCACTAACACTCGAGCGTAATCCTTTATGAATCAACAGTAGTGGTTGCAGAAATCGAAAAACACTAGGATATGCCAAACATTTGTAGGCGTCGGCCAATGAGCGACTCTCTTCACCTTTTCCGTATTAATGATCATCCTTCCGCAGCCAATGATGTGGCAAAACACGATCGAACGGCGACCAAAGTCGCACTTCCAGAGTTTTTCAATTAATTTCTCTTTGTTAAATCTCAAGACCTTTGCGGAGGTGTCCATTGTGATCCTCTGTGGTGCGGTTGTACACCAGGATGTCGTCCAGATACACGACCGCAAATTCGTCAAGGTATCAGTAAAAGCTGTTATTCATCACCGCCATAAATGTTACAGGGGCATTTGTGAGTCCAAATGGCATGACCGTGAACTCAAAGTGTCCGTACCTGGTGCCGAATGCCATCTTCTTGATGTCCTTATCAAATACATGGATTTGATTATAACCGTTGTTTAGGTCGATCTTGCTGAACATTTGGGCCCTGCGGAGTTTGTCAAAGAGTTCTTCTACTCGTGGAAAGAGGTAGCGGTTCTTGATGGTAATGTATTTCAACGACTGAGAATCCATGCACATCCATATTTTGGCTGTATTCTTTTCCACTAAAGGCACCGGTGCTACGTAGGGTGACGTGGAGGGTCTGATGAACCCCTCATTAAGCATTTCATCTTGCTGCTTTTTTAGCTCGGTCAGCTTGTGATCGCCCATCCGATAGGTCCTCTTCATTTTCATCATGCTCCCTAGCTCCATGTCAATTCGATGGTCAATGTTGCATTGTGGTGGTAGCTCTCGGGGTAGTTTTGGGGGGAAAACCCCTTTGAACTCCTCGATGAGTTCCGTGAAATCCCACGGTACTGATGCAAACTTCTCAAGCATTAAGGTCATGGATATCATTTCGGCTATTACAATTTCCTCCGCTTCCTCTCCTTCCATGTGGACTAGCCACGCTTGGGCTCCGCGCTTTAGGTATCGCCTGGGAACGTCGAGAGATATTGGCTGGCCTTTTGTGGCTGCCGCAACTTCGTCTGCTACTTCCACCTTTGTTGCTTCCCGTAACCGCCACTGCATCGTGAGTTGCTCGACCAGAGGCAGGTGTCGTTTTCTGTTGTCAACGCTGATTTAGACTGCTCAGCTGCTTAAGTCGACCTATGGATTGTGTTGGTACAAGAAATCTTGCCCGAGGATAGTTTTGTGGTCACTCATTCGGCATGTCCTCCACACTGTTACGTTGTGTTTATCTCCAATATATAGTTTGAGTGGTTTGCAAAGGCAACGGATCTACAATCCTTTGTTGACGGTTCTTCCTTCAAACACTCCCAGTTCGGTCCGCAAACCCAGATTCCGAACCATGTCGTTGATGATGTAACTGTGAGAAGCTCCTTTGTCCATCAGTACTGGTACTGTTCCATGAATTCTTCAACCCCTCCGTTGCACCCATACGCGTATCGCCGGTTGTCCATCCTCGTGCCCCTCGTCAAACTTTACAATCATAGGAACCCTTGTATGTTACGATGTGAGCCACTCAAATGGGCGATAGGTTGGCGCAGGTTTTTCCGACTAGACATGAGCCTCTCCATCTACTCATGTCCTTTGCTGTTCCCCGACTCCTCGCTCCTCTTTTGTGACTTCCCCTCCTTTTTGGCTTGTTGCTGCTACTTTTAGATGTCTCGTAAGATATGACCCGAGTTTTTGCAAGTCCAGTCTAGCCATTGATCACGTTGATTAATGACATCAATCTCCATCAGAGACAAGGTTTCCGCAAAGTGCAACTTCCGTCCGCCACAATAAGGATTGTGGCATTCAGGTTGCAAGCCGTTTGATTGGTGCATCCAAGCATTGTAGTTGGCGATGTCGATGCGGTCGACTGCTGCGATCATTTGTAGAAGATTGTCTAGGATGCTAAAAACGGTGATTGCTCGTCGAGTACATGCTTTGATGCCGTTGTTGTAATAGAAACACAGTTATTTGGGGGCGACGTCGCTACTGGTGATGATTTTCGCAGAAACACCGAGTGTACTCTGCCACGCTAGACTATTGATGTAGATGTTGGAGTCTTTTCCATGTGTCAGACTTCTCGTTCAGCTTACCAAATTGAGCGAGCATAGCACACAAAAAGTCGTTCCATGTTTTTGGTGGCATGAGAGAGCCGTGCCACGTCAGATTGATCTGCTTGAGAGGTAGTACACATGCAGTCGACAATGTAAGAGCAGTTGTAAGAGTCGTTGATGTAGCTCCGCGGGTCTCTTGCTGCTGTCAGATGATCATTAGATCGGACCACCAAATCAAAGTCGTGCCATGCAAAAGCAAGGCCGTTGTGACCCTAGCAGTAGTGAAGTACACCTCCAAAATCGTCAGCCACATCCTAACCATCGGTCCCATTGGTGTTTGCGAGATCAAACAGCTCTAGAAATTCCGGTCAAATGTGGGGTTCACTCGAGAGTTGCAAATTTCTTGCTTTGACTTCTGCTTTGTGCGCATGAGAAACTTGAAGCTCTTCCATCACCACGTTGAGCTGTCGGAGAAAATAGTTGTTGAGGTTCTCGAGTCCTGAAAACTTTTGGTACAAGTCTTCATTAATTCGTGCTTGTCAGCCGGTGCCTCCCATCGTGCTAAGTGTTGTCTCAATGGGCTATGGCGTATGCAAAGGGTTTGTCGAGCCCGAGGGGTACGTCACCGAATTGGCCGTCGGGCTCGTCGGTGCTACACCATTCACTACAAAAGTTCCTGTTGCTGCCTATTTTACCTGGAGAGCGTCGTTGCTCGCGTGCTGCTGATCCGCCATGGCCGGAGTACTCGCCGGGGAATACTGCTCATCGTTGGTTTCGCTCACTCCATTCACCGCTGTCGTTAAAAAGTCTGCGCTCTTCAAAACGGTGGAGATGTGCTGAGGACTGATGAGAGGTTGTTGCTAGGTTGTTAATGCGTCGGTTACTCCTCCTGCGCTACTATGCTTTGGTACGAGGTGCTACGCCACGTAGAACAAAGGTGGCTCACAAGGATGAGGTGCAGTACAAGAGACGATTAAAATCTTTGGGACAAATGGATAATGTCTATTTAGCATTAAGTGTACTTTGATGACAAGTGTCAAGTGTCTCGAGCACATACATGCAATGCTTAGAATGAGAATGAGGCATACATCGGGTCATCGGCATTTGAGCCGAGCGACGCATGCAAGGGCAAGCCGTGAATGGTGGATTTGAGAAGCCCCGCCGAGAAGTAGGGGGGCTTCAAGAATGTTGCAAAGCTTCTTTGTAAGAGTCGAACTTCATGAAGAAGTTGACCGAATGATATTGAAAATTGATATGGTTTGTGAGACTTCTATTGGCATTTTTGGAAGGTGGTCGAAGTTTTCAGTAACTTAAGAAACGGAACACCGAAGGTCAGGGCAGTTGGTCAAAATACCTGCGTACGCTTTACTATCTAACATATTCTACAAGTTGGTGCTATCAAATCTAGAAGCTTTTGAACCTGGTGGGGATTGCATTCTAACCAAACATTAGACTAGCACATAGAAGAAACCTGTGTACATTTTGACTATTCAATCACTCATTGCAAATCACTCTACAAATCTATCTGGAGTTTGGCAGCTTATGAACCAAGTTACAATAAGTCATTTCACGGTCTATCATTTGCTGAGACCAGCCAGTGGTGGAATTCTTCCTAGAAAAGACAATGTTGCATAATGTATTGCAATGCTGCAAGTGAGTCCACTAAGAATGTAAAGCAGAGTGAAGTCTAAATGACAAAGTGCGTAAAGAATTCAATCAAGTTCAAGGACAGTCAGTGGTCCACCGGCTCCCCAAGTTCATCTAGGTCCTTGAGATTTGGGAATGTCAATAGTACTCGACTGTTGGTTATGGTGCATTGCATCATTGATGTATCGTGGCCTCACAGCTTGTGTACATGCTTACGAGGAAAATCTGCTGGCCGGATGCAAGTGCTGTTGGAAAATTGTACAATTGAGCAAGGAATTATAAATGCAATTCCTCCCTCATTGACAGAGGATGCACAGCTCCCATTGTAGCAAATAAGGAGAGGGGTGTCGCAAGTGGTCGGCAAGGGCAGGCCTCAACAGACAACATGTCCGCTACTCTACTCAGGCCATGCATGGCCACATGATAAGCCATTGTAATGTCTTTCTCCACGGATGAATTTGTGGATTATCATACTAACCCGTGGCATTTTTTTGGGTGATCATGCACCTGGCGCGGCTCACCAAAAAGAAAACTGCAATGCTATGATTTCTCTTTTTCACTGGCAACCTGACTTTCAACCTCAACAGAGCTGAGATGTTACTTGGACTACCATTATCATTCTTACATTGTTTGGTTTCAACAGCGGTATCAGCACAAGTTATCCAGCCCACAGTTCTGATGCTCAAGTTTGGACATCATACGATGTCTCAGCACTAACTATGGGTTTGGCGGGCCATCCACGTCAGCCCATGTGAGGTGGCTGAAAATAGTCTTGCACTGACCAGTAAAACATGGGGATGAATGCTGATGGCACTAGATGAGGGATTAAAAAGCAAAGCACTCCTATGGGGTGCTGGTCTTGCTTACTCAACACCATGGCAAACAGTCTCGATCCCTAGAATGACTGTGACCTCTCCCACATTCTCTTCTTGTGGGGGACAGGAGGGGGGGAGGGGGAGGGGGGACAGTGACATTCTGGACCAGCTCCTTGTATGGTGACAATACCAGAAGGTCGTCCATTTACATAAGCCTTTAACAGATTTGGTAGGTACTGCACTGAGGACGAGTGCCCACGCAGTGGATTTAGTTTGTCATTCATGTATGCTACTTTGGTCCATCCATGTTTTTGGAGGAGTAGCGCGCATAAAATCTCCACTCTTAGAAAAAAGGAGGCTAGGAAATCCAAAGTTATTCTACTCCAACAGCTCATTAATGAATAAACAAGTCAAACCCATCTAGAGGACCTCTTTGTAATGCTAAGAAGTAAGCTCAAGGAGAGCATGTGCTCAATCCTTCTTGCCAACAGGTACAAATATCGCATCAAAATCAATGTTTGGCACCAAGATGTGACCATTTGATAACAATGGGCCTTTCTTCCCTTCTTACGTGATCCATTTGGCTTTCTCTTCATAAAACAGAGTGGTCAGGCCTTGCCCTTTGAGACATGGAGAGTATTAAGAGTCCAACTTTTTGCCAGAGCATAGACATCCTCTTCCATCAACCTCCCAGAAATCAGCAGAGGGCCATCAATGAATATGAGCTAACTCAGTAGCAATGAAAATGTTCTTAGGAAGTTTTGAATGGTTAATGGCTGAGCAGCATGCCATCAAAGCATCTTGTCAACAGATTTGGCACAGTGTGAGCATAAATCTCGACCATCGCTCAGAACTTTCGGCCTTCTATGGAGAAAAGGCAACATCAGGGTTAACCCTAACGGTTAACTCAAACATCTTTATTCACAGGTCAGCACTGACCAGCTGATGTTTTGAAATTGAGTGCTGGGACCAAAGGAGGCATGCACATTGTCAGGGTGGGAGAAATACAGGGTGCGAGGCCTCCAAAAGAGCCTACCATCCTCCTTACATAAGAATGATTTGATGGGATTGGATGATTCAGGCGTAGCGGTGATAGGAGACAGAGCAGGAAAGAGATCGAAAGGAGACTGGTTAGCACAGAGGAGGCAGCAGGAGGCATGGTGTGAAAAGGTGCAAACCTCCAGTTTGGAGATAAAGAACAAAGCGGAACTATAGGACCAGCAGATGTAACTGTGTGATCAAAGTCAAACATGGCAGGAAGAGAGATGGCAGAAGGCAAAGTCAAACAAGGAGATTCAGAGGCCAAAGCTGAAGGTAAGGTGGTTGAAGAATAAGAGTAGACTGCAAAGACGGATCGGCAGGATGCAGCCGGCCATCTAGGCATCATACGGGACAACACAGGCGTGCCAGGCCCAGTGCGAGGTTGCACACCAAAGGAAACGATAATATACTCCACAATCCAGGGAAAAAAAAGGCACATAGTCACAAGTGAGGTCAGGATACCGAGGTAACACAAGCCATTCTATGCTCAAATCTGTTTCCCTTAAGGGTTTGAGAAACTTTGGAATCTAAGCTGGGAGAAAAAAATTGAGGAAACAAGAAGCAAGAGAACAACTTGTTTCCATGGTTTTGGGGGATAAAACGAAGACCAAAACACCTTCTGTGCAGGGCATCACAGTGGGAGAGGACCATGAGGCACATATTTCTTTACTCAATTCATAGTTTGAATACATGTTTCATAGGCCATTGCCTTGAAGTTTAACAAATTTGAGAGAGCAGTGGGAGGATAATGAACCATGTGGCATCAACTTCCCGATACACCTTTCTGTTGAGGAGTTGTAGGACAATGACTTAATGAGTCATGCCTTGTCGTTTTCAGGAAGTGGTCAATGGAAACCATGAACTTGCCACCAGAACAGTGTGTGTTGAAATTTATGATGTTGATAGAGGAGTAGAAAACTGCAAGGAGAAGGAGAATGCCAACATGATTCAAGTTTTTCAATGATAAAATGTGCATAAGGCCAGCAAACAAACAATGATTTAGCACACTAGAAAAGGGTATTGAACCAGAGGTGCCATAGATATCTGATTGTTGAAGACTTATTTCTGGTAGTTAAGTGGGCACAAGGGCAGAACCACGTGCGTGAAGAAATTTTGAAAGCACTTGGCGAAGGGTATACAGGTCATGAGTGGATACAATGGATGGGCTCACTCATTCAACCGAGTACGGGATTGAGTCGGTGGTGGAGAAAAACCATGTGTGCATGTGAGGCGGCGCAAGCTAATGATGATAATGATGATCATGGTCATGACGATGATGATGACGATGACGACGACGATGATGATGATGGTGGTGATGACGATGATGGTGATGGTGATGATGATGATGATGATGATGATGATGATGATGATGATGATGATGATGATGATGATGATGATGATGATGATGATGATGATGATGATGATGCAGACAATGATAATGATGAGGAGATGTTACTAATTCTAGGAGTTGATGATCATGGAAATCATGAGAAGAATGAGGTAGAAGGATCTGATACTAAAGGAGAAACAAGGTTAGAGTGCTGGGGGACGATGGGCAGCAGCAGAGGTGGAAGTGTAGCTTGAGAGGGAGTGGATATTTTATCGTGAAGGCTTCTTAAAGGGATAATAAAGCTGATGCGGTTGCTTCATGAGGAGCAAAGGAGAAGGAGCGTTGTGGGAAGATGAGGTAGCTGTGGATAGGGAGAAATGACCCGGAAGCGTGATGGATGAATAGTATGCAAGGAGGCTGATAGAAATCTTAAAGCATGCAACATAGGGCTCGTTGGAAATGGGCACTTAAATGCAAGAGCGGAGACCTGATTGGAAGCAGTGAGTAGTTTTAGATGGAGCAGCGGATAAAGATTGGAAGTTGGCAATGTGAAGCAATGAAGTTGAAGGACACTGGAATCTACCCTGTGCATTGAGCTCCAATTCCTGGTGAAGTCGCAATTCATGGAGGGCTGAAGAGGCAATGAAAGAACATTGTTGCTGATGTAGGTGACACACAAATTGCAAAAGGCAACAAAGAGAGAGAAGGCTTGATAGGAAGGGGATCTTGTGGAAAATACGACAACTTTGTCATGCGGCTCAAAGGACTGTTTTGGGATGCTCTAATAGCACGCAAGGAAAATGAGGTAGTGAATGCACGACTGGGAAGAAGAGGATGAAAGCAATCAGAACCATGAGAGCGTACTGAAATTACACATGTAAAATGACAAAAGCAACAGCAAGGATTGTGGTGGGAGATCAGCATTCAGGGGTCCAAGAAGGCAAGTTGTAATCACATTGGCTGAGGTAGACGAGGAATTGTGAAAGAGGCGCAAAGAGGGAGTAAGGATGTTCACAAGCAGAGGAGTGCCATGATGAGGTGAGGAGCTGCAAGTGAGGGGTTGGAAGATAGTTAACTCTAGAATAATGGCAGAGCTGAAACACAGTGGCAACGGCCGCAAAAGGTGAACAGATGGATGAAACGTTTGAGTGAAAATTAAGTTGGCATGAAAATCCGCCATGTATCGAATTCGACTAGGCAGAAAAACATCTCGTCTCCTTCTGGCTGGCAGTGGGCAACCACAAAGGGCCATTGCCCAGAGATCCTTGGATATTGAACGCCCTTTCATGATCATGTAGAAAAGTTGGAATACTACACTGGAGCGTTCTGTTCTGTTAATTTACACTCTCTCACAAGCAATGAATCCGTGTATCGTGTTTTCTGTTGTCCACTCTTGCATCTCATCAACGATAAACTCCTCCACAATCATGCTTTTTTTATTAATTTCCACACATCATAAACTAAAGTGCTTGAGTTTTCCAATATAGGGTACAAAAGAAAATTACTCATGTAAGTGGATTTTGCAGTTCCATCCCTTGCAACTCCCAAGAAATACCTCTTGAGCAATTGGCATTTTTTTTTCATGTAAATATAGGAAAACAAATGTGGGAGCAAGTTGGTGAATCTGTTGAGCTCCATCACAGCACACAACCAATCACGATGTACAAGTTGCATGCTAAGCTATGAAAGAGCCCATTCACATGCTCCTTGAGCTCAAAGATCAGCATGGTATACATGTTGTTTTAGCAGTGGCAGGCATGCAAGTAACCGTCAATGACGAGTTCATCAGCACCTCTACTCTAGCGTGGGACAAGTAGGATTAAGATGCACACCTTGAGAGCTGATACACTGGTGTATGATGTCCTGGAGGTCAATGTAATCAACACATGTCAAGCGATTCTCAAGCTAGGAGCTCATACAACAATTGTCAAGTTCACTATCATTGAGTTGAGGAAATGTAATGAAGATTGCCTGGGTGATCCGAGGCTGAACGAGCATCAAGAAAATTTAATTTGGGCCACAAAGACTCTCACCATGCAGAAGAGAAAGCTTCCTATCACACTTAAACCTGCATAGTGCACAAATTCTCTTCTGAGAACAAACACTTTGGCCTTGAAGTGAAGAAACACCTGCTTAAAGGCCACCCCCTCCCCTTTGTTCTTAGTACAACATTATAAGGTTGGTGAAGATAATCCGCCGTCATTCTCAAGAGATATTTGCTCTTCCCTTCAATTTTTTTCTGACATTTTTTCCCCATGTTGTGTAGCTTATCACCAGTTTGCGACATAGCTCATACAATGCCTATCAATAAAAGAGCTAGACTATCATTTTGGCCCATGCATTGCATCTTTCATGCTAAGCATGATGACAAAAGTGACACATGGAGGAACTTTTAGCCAAGGTTTACATTGAACCAAGAAAATCCCCATGTGGACTTTCTTCTCCTCTTACTTAACACAACGATGGTGGTTTGCATGTTTTCCCTTGGTATTGTGCATCAAATAGCTTAACAACTAGCAAGACTCAGCTGATGACCAAGGATTAAAGAAACATTCAGGGTACAAAGGTTTTGTTAACCCTTGTTGTTTTTCAAAGATAACTAGATTGATATCATTGAAGATTATTTTTCCATTGTTTTGTCTTTCATGGACATGAGGCACATTTAATTCTGTGTATTGAATTTCGGTCACACAATTCACCAGCAACTGTTCAAGCCATAATGAATTATATCTTCTGTGACCATTTTGGTAAAACCTGGTGTACCTTGATGGCATCCTCATACTGTTTGCCAGCAGAGCCTTGATCTCTTGTCGCACGTCTTCCTTTAATTCTTCCTCCAAAGTTTCAGTTGGGCCAAGAAACATCGATAGCCTTTTCAAATGTGTTTGTTGGCTTGCAGCAAAGACAAGATGGCATAAACTTTCAGTCAATATGGTAAGAATTGCTTAAAGAGGGGGAGAGCGAGCGAGGGAGAAGGGGGGGGGG
>SZWC01001958.1:100657-128730 GCA_023375785.1 Penium margaritaceum | reverse complement strand
CGCACACACACACACACACACACACACACACACAAACAGGGGGAAAGAGGTAGAGAGAGAGAGAGAGAGAGAGAGAGAGAGAGGTGGTTTCGCGATCTAACCTGAGGAGTGTCGACTGCAACGAGCTGCGACGTGCACTCCCACGTTCCCTCAAACACTCTGCCCAGACCATCCAGCCAAATGCATGGCACCAGCGACAAACGGGAGCAGCTCAGCGCAAACTCGTACTGTGGATGCTGCAAGTGACACTCCTGGTGTCCTCCGCTGCTGTCCTGTCATTACACCCCCCTAACCCTCCCCATGCCCTCCCCTCATAACTCCCAGCAAACCCACCTCTCCCCAACCCTTCTCCACAAGCTGGGTTCGCCACAAGAAGAAGATCGAGGCAGACAACCCTATTCGCAGTGCCGTCGCGTTGATACAATGCAAGGCAATGCCATGTGGTGCCCTGTAGCACCGTGCGGTGCGATGCGATGCAGTGCAGTGCAGTGCTCTGTGGTGCAATGAAATGCGATCCAATCCAATGGGATGCAATGCAATGGGGTGCAATACCCTACTGATCTTGAATTTCTATTTTCTCAAAATTGCTAGTTACGTGTTCTTGAATTTCATTCATGTTTTTCGGTGAAAAGGATCTTTCAGTGGATCCTTATTCTTTGTTTGACCATAAACAGTGCTCCTTAAATTCGGCGCCGAGCGTGTCCAACACCGGAAGAGGCCAAAACCCGCCTCGCTAGACCGATGCGGCAACCTGAAAGCGCGCGGAACAACCGATTTCATGAGAGTGTTGCAGGTACTGTCAGTTCAGGTTCCTCGCGATTTCAGTACATGTCTCATTTAGAAGTAGTTAACTTCACGGCAAATGATCTTTTCATCTAAAAACATTTCTATAGACCAAAAACTGTTTGGAATCGAAATTCAAGATCAGTAGGGTGCGACTTGATGCCATGCGGTGGGATGTGTGGTGCGGTGTTGTGTCATGCGATGTGCAATGCGATGGGATGTGGTGCGGTGCTGTGAGTTGCGAAGCGACGAAGTGCAACGATCATTCCACTATATGATATAGTCTATATCTAATGATGAAGAGTGCATCAGGATAAGGTACAGTTCACGCCATCAGCAGGTCTGGTGCGCACCTGCCGCCTCCAACAGCGCACACTACCACTGGCGTTTGCCACCTGCTCTAACCACACGTGTGCCAGTACGGCTGTCCACCTCACACTCCAAAGACGACAGCTCCACCTGCCCTGTCTGAACTAATGGCAGCATGCCATTGCCGCCACAGCCACCCCCACTTCGGCTGCCACGACCGCCGCCACCACCTCCGCCATCGCCAGACGTGTATCCTAAAAGAATGTCCGGTTGGCAGTAACCATGCCAAGCACAGCAGATTAAACTGCCCATACACACTCTCAGACAAGTTTGCTCGCCTGTGGAGCATGCACAATTACGTGCAGGCATATGCAAACCCAGCCAACCCTTCCCCCAAACCTTTCCCCATCAACAATGACACGCATCTCCTTCTCCCTCACACACACTCTTCCTCACCTCGGGTAGAAAACGTCGGCGTCGCCAATGCCGAGGCCACGCAGCACGCGCGTCGTCAGTGACACCTCTTCATCCCCACCACCATCGCCACCCGACACAGTCGACTCCGCATCCACCACCGCAGTGGCACCGCCAGCCAACGAGGCGGCCCGTGCCACGCCCCTCACCGCCCAACCCCCTTCACCTCCACCGCCTGCGAGCTCGAGGGGAGACAGCACACCAGCGCCCATGCCTGCAAGGGCCACCAGCATAGCCCGCCTGCGCTGTCGCTGCATCTGTGGGAAATTTGACGGTGGCAGCAGCATGCTGGTGACGGCATCAGTAGTTTCCGATGCTGATGACGGCGTTTGGGGCTCCACTGGCTCCTTTTGCAGCTGCTGTTGCTGCTGCTGCTGCTGCCGCTGGCAGCTCTCTTGACTGGCAGCAGCAGCAGCATCAGATGCTGCGTGAGTGTGAGTGTACGCATCAGTGTGAGTGTG
The DNA here is from genome assembly GCA_023375785.1 of Penium margaritaceum. Taxonomy (NCBI): domain Eukaryota; kingdom Viridiplantae; phylum Streptophyta; class Zygnematophyceae; order Desmidiales; family Peniaceae; genus Penium; species Penium margaritaceum. Next base: position 126,703 of record SZWC01001958.1, on the reverse strand, counting down.
AGGGTGCGGGCATGCGCTTACAGTGTGAAAGCCCCCAAGCGGTACGCCACACTGCAGCAATTGATGTGACACAAGTTTTCCTTGTCGTTGCTGTCCGCTGCTACTTCTTGCGTCGGCGGCGCCGCCGCCACTGCTGCTGCTGCTGCTGTTACTACTGCTCATTACGCTGCTACTACTGCGCGTTCTGCAGCGGTGCTGCAGCCCCGAATGCGGAGGCGGTGCCCGCCGCACTTTCGCCAGAGCATGCACGCGCGTGTACCGCGGCAGCCCATGGCCAGGGCGAGGAGGAGGAGGAGGAGGAGGAGAAGGAGCATGCAGAGCCCGCCGCTGTCCCTGTTCGTGGGCGCTCCAGGGGGAGAGGGACGTGGCTGCCATGGCCAACCGTCGTCCGCTCCCAGCAGCGGCTTCAATTCGAGGAACGTGCCGAGGCTGGCGGTGCCCGGAAGGGTAGGCAAGGCGGCAAGGGGGAGGTGCTGCCCCGGTACTCTCCACCTCGCGCGCGAATGCAGATACCGCCGCCTCACCCCACCGTTCCGAGGCTGCTGCTGCTGCAGATGCTGCTCGGGACGATGCAACAGGGAGGCCAGCATGTGCCCTGTTGCCCGCGTCCCGCCGCAGGGCCAGAGACTGCCAATGTGGTGCACTAGCGATGTGCTGCATCTTGTCGCGCAACGCAGAGAGACCAACACCAACCGGCCGTATTGCAAACTCGTCGCCCGATGGCCAAATTGGTCCCTTCCTAGAATGCGGAGTGATCGTTGTCATAACCACCATCAGTGGCCCAGACCAACAAAACCAGGAAAGAGTCACCGTGACGTTTCCCCTCCTAGCCTGTGGCACAGAGAGCAGACGCGTGGCTGACTGTGGCACGGGGAGAAAAAATACGTGGGCTGCCTCTAGCCAGCATCCGGTTTTGAACCAGATCTTCAAACGCGGTAATTTCTGGGGGCCCTCGTAGTAACTGTTCGCAAATGCAAATCTCACCATTGGATTGCATCGAGCAACTCCTCACTACTTGAATACGGCCTTGGGCTGGATATTAGGATTTTGTGGTAAATCCACTCAAGGATTTGAAAAAAATCTTGTGAATATTAAAGTTATAACTCCTACGTTCCCCTGAGATTTTCCACATTTCTTCCACATCTCGACATGATCGTTGCATTAATTTACATCCGTTGTTCAAATCAAAAACGCATAAATTGGATCTGGGCACACTCCCTCTTGGTGGGCAGCGGAGAGCCATGTTTGATCTCTCCAAATATGGGGAGTGTAACGCAACAGCTCATTCTGAGACGACACTGGGCAAGACAATAAGATGATGCAAGAATCAAACGAATTATCCTACCATAACTCTTCAAATTATTCCAAAATCCCATCATAAACTTTGAATCTGAGTTAGAACCAGATTCAATTATCATCTACGACAGTTGAGTCTATGCACACACCTTCTATTGCCACAGAGCGGAAAGCTTAGCATGCAAGAGCCAAGACGGCTCTCCCAGCAGGTGATGAGTGTATTTCAACTCCACACAGCTCAAGAACGCCTTGTGCATGAAAGTGGGTTAAGCTCGTGGTCAAAGAACTTTGACTACCCATGGGTTTTTGGGTAAGTTGGACATCCCACTTGTACCGTTCCGCATATCCTTAGCCCCGGAGTTTTAAATTCAATCAGATTACTTTGGTAAAATCGTTGATAAAGAGCTTATTTCATGTTCTTATTGCGTAAGATAACATTGTGAAGTGTCAACAATGCTCTCACTTTACAAAATCATGCTCCCACTATGAAATGCAATTGAACATTGCCCAAAACATGCATTTTCTCACGCCAAAATCATCAAAAATAAAAAACGAGGACGGTTTTCTTTGTTCATAAGGGCTCCGTACAAAGTGGTTCATTTCAAACAGATCAAATGACGTATTTCTTTCTTTAAGAAGCCTGCATTGTCATATACACTTTGTATGCATTCAACGTCAACCCATACACATCTAATATGGAGGGGTTTGTGATGGTTTAACCTTAGGTTTGTAGGGGTTCTCATGGGNGAACATTGCCCAAAACATGCATTTTCTCACGCCAAAATCATCAAAAATAAAAAACGAGGACGGTTTTCTTTGTTCATAAGGGCTCCGTACAAAGTGGTTCATTTCAAACAGATCAAATGACGTATTTCTTTCTTTAAGAAGCCTTCATTGTCATATACACTTCGTATGCATTCAACGTCAACCCATACACATCTAAAATCTTTCCGAAAAATCGTAAAGCCCAAATATGGAGGGGTTTGTGATGGTTTGACCTTAGGTTTGTAGGGGTTCTCATGGGAGTTCCATAACTACCCATGCGTTGAAAGGGAACACAGCTGGGCCCTTTGTTGTGTTACCTGACAAGTGCTCCAACACAAACATAACAATGAAAAAACCACAATGTAAATATAGGAAAGCCTTTTGCGGGGTTTTTACAATTAAGATGGGGTTCAACGTCAAAGAAAAATATACAATGAAATGACTTGGGGATCTGAGACTCCTCGGACGTTGTAAAGGAAACTTGTAAGCCTCCCTATGATTTGGCCTGAAATGTGTTAATGCATACATAAAACCCTCCAACCCACCGCAATGGGGCGTAAGGAATGTGTGCAGTTTGGATGTAGAATAGGAGGTTTGTATGCCCAAAAAAGGGGACATCCTTTCATTACGATGGTCATGGTCGTCGGATGACCGACGGGCAACGACATGAAAAGCATAAAAGTGGTGTCATGAAATGTAAAAAGGACATCAATTTGGAAATTGGGACCACATCTTGTTGTGGCATGCAAAGGCTCTAAAGATTCCATACCATGAATGTATGCAAATATCATTATTAGACTAGATATTGAATGGAAGATTTGTGCATGTCCAACAACCAATGTGGTGTTTGGATGTTATCTGTGACATAATGGACTTTGGCTGATAGGTAAAATCTGTGAAGCATTGCATGTTCTAGAGATGTCATGTTTTTTCTATCAACTGCCATGTGCTTATGCCCCTCCATGGACGTGGGCACTTTCAACTTTGTTGACATCAATTTGATTTTTCCTCACATGGTTCGATGATGTTCACACATGCTAGTAGTTTAGGTGGAAAACTTCGAACAAAAATCTCTTTCTAGTGGCCGATTTCACAGATTCTTACAAGAGTTCAACCATTGAGAGTTTCACACCTTAGTCTATTCCATGTGGCTGACAAAGCGTGGAAATCAATTAAGCTTCTCAATGGTATGCATGTGCGACAAACAAGGAAAGTGGTTGACAGATACATACATCCTTCGTCGTGTGTCATGAGTTCTCACAAAGCTTGTTGATGAACCGACTGTCGGTGAGCCATGATCACTCATGGTGGTCTGAGGCTTTCTATGCAGCCATGTGATTTAGCTGAGGAAGATGTGCACTGTTCCTCTTGTGGTGAGCGCGGAATGGGTGGGGGTCCAATGCAATAAATAAAAAAGTAGTAAAACGTAAGGTTTAATTTCAGACCACTTTAGTATGGTGAAAAATCATTATGGATTTTATTGAGATATCCAACTATGCATCGGTTAAAACTGCAAATTGGTTTAAAAAACCTCATGACCTTCATATTGTAATGCTTGCAAATGTTGCATTGCTTTTAGAAGCATGCAATGTTGGGACCAGTTTTCCCTCTATTAACATACTTTCCCAACACATGTACGGTGTTTTCCATGCCGAGTGTCCTCCCCAAATTTGAAGGTGATACTTCCGTGAGTGAGCTACTTCCTCTAATAGTTTGTTTCAACAAAATTTTGAACTGGTTGTGCTCTCCATGAGATTTGTAAGTATGTAGGAACAAAACTTCCCCAAAAGGATTTTGCTAAATTTGGGCATGTTCATGCCAACTATTACATCCAATCAGCGCCAGAGAAAATTCTAGATGCCCATTCTATGTAAGCCATTGATATCACAATGGAATTTTGAATCTGTGAATTTCATTCCTCCAGTCACTTGGTGGTTTGGATTTGGCTGGGCTTACAGACATTTGAGGAAATGCTGCCCAATTGAGAAATATGTCATCGACATCTAAGGTAGGAAAAAAGAGACTATGAGTGCATGCACAACAATAATATTTTGATTTTCATGTGCTACGTAGTTGAGCTTCGTCTTACACAGTTTGCAGGAAATGTTCAAATGTTAGTGTTGTAGCGTGCGGCAGGTGCCACGGGTTGGCCTAGCTGGCCAAGGATTCCGTCCAATCCACTACATTGGTATCAGAGCGCCAGGGTTCGAGTCTGATGTGCGGATACCGAGGGAGGCTCAATTATAGGTTGGGGGAGTGTAGCACGCATCTGGCGCCACGTAGATCGAGCAGGGGTCCCTGGCCTGTGGGTGATTGAACGAGATGGCTTGAGGTTCGAAGACCCTCAAGCACTGCAGTTTTGGCCTAGTGGGCCAAGGATTCTGTCCAATCCGTTACATTGGTATGAGAGCGCCAGGGTCGGAATCCAACGTGCGGATGCCAAGGGCAGCTCACTCTTAGGCGGGGAGTGTGTAGCGTGTAGCCGGTGCCACGTGGATGGAGCGGGGGTCGAGCGGGGGTGCTTGTGGATGGTTGAACATGATGGCTTTAGGGTCGGAGATCCTTCAGCACTGCAGTTTTGGCCTAGTTGGCCAAGGATTCCATCCAATCTGCTACATTGGGCAACAAGGATGTTGCGAGATATCCAAGGATGAGATGAACATGCCACAAAGAAGTCCATAAGGACATTTTTTTAGCTTTGGTCTCAATCCAATTGGTCATGTCGATGACGATTGTGAGGGTTGTAGTTACAAAAGAACATGTGATGCTACTGCTGGAGCATTTCGTTAGTATCCAAAAATTTGTTGGACGTGCCATCAACAATTTAGCAAAACATGACAAAAATCAATATGTAGAATTTAAAACAAGAGCATACACATGTGAAGCATGCCGCCCCATTGTACCAACCCCACAAACAAGCTACACAAAATCGTTCCTCAACTAACTATGGATTCCAAGGACAACCAACCGCACCCACAAGACACGTATGGGAATGTCCCCATAAGGATACAAAACAAGGCCAAAAACAAATTGAAGAGTCATCCTATGCAGAAAAACAATATGCTTGCCTACTCCTTACAGACCTCAAGCATCCAGATGAATGAAGGTTTGGGACATGGTGGCATACCAATTTAACAACACTATTCGGTATGACCAGATTAGATTAGATCGAGTGTTCAGTATAAGAGTTTTTTTTTCCTGCATTTCAACACTGACAGAAAAAGATAACAGCCTGAATCTAACTTTGGACATTCTCATTTCCCTCAATGAACTTCCGTCAGATGTTCAATCCACAAAGTGTCCTTATTCGGTCAGGGAATGAAAGTACACAATGAACTGTTAAAAGACAATCATGTGACTGAGGAAGACAACTTCTAATTTTCCTCATTTGGTAGGGGGTTTACCTTACACTCACTGTTTCTGCAACTGATCAACAATGTACCCAAATTAGGGAGAAAAAAAAAGAATGTACTGGACACTTTGGCAAAAAAATGACTAACGTTCGACAAATCCAAGAAAAACGCTTGAGGGTCACTCTTAAAAATGTATACTCCAGATGTCCACTATGGAAAAATTGAGTACTGAGAAAACTACAATATCGTGCATAACCACTTTCCTTCTCCGCCAAGATAGCACGACAACAATGAAATAGGACCTCATTATTGGCCCTCCATATAAGGATAGCGTGGCAGATGACATTGCCAGAAGACCACAAATTGACATGATTTCTGACTCTCTTGGCGATGTTATCATTGTGGTCATCCATTGGTCTAGTACATTGCTACCTCTTCCAAGTGTCCAATGAACAAGCACTGCTATTAGCCTCCACCCATCATCACCTACTCTCGGCAACGTTTCTGTGCACGATGTACTTGGGAGCTCAATCGCAATTACATTTGTCAAACTCACATGTGCGGTGTTCAACAACCAAACCAAGACAAACCTACAGTCCGTCCATGTTTGCACACAACACATGGCATAGGAGGGTACGCCTTACTGGTAATTGTATCCTCATCGACTGCCGCACCACATGGTATCACACTGAAGCAAACAATTCTCACCACAAACCGATCACTTTGATCCACTTCGTTGTTCAAACATAAAGATCTGCAATGTCCACGTTTGTGCAAGTAGGACCTGTGGGAAACCTGACACGTGCTGGTTGACGTCTATTGCCTCACCACAGTTACTGCTTGTTGAACACACAAACATGGTTGTGGATGGCGAGACGAGCGATGTTCCAAATGGACACCGGCAATGGGACCAGGTCGTTTTGTGGGACGGAGACAAAAAATCACGGACATCACCCATTTTGCATCCGTGTGAAGAAGCAGCTGCATGGGCTGCAATATGCCAACATGGACATCTACAACACCTGAACCAGGCGCATGCCTTCTACATGTTTGCCAAAAAATCGGGATCCCTGGACTTGGCTATATGCAGAGCCTCCTTGCCCTAAGTGCAGACAGAATTGGGTGTGAATCATATTTATTTGTCAAAATATTGAAGATGTGCTCAGAATGTACCATCTCCCATTTTTGATGTCCTTGACCACCGAAACATGCATGTATGTCCTTTACTATAGCTAGTGTCATGCAATCACTGGGAGAATGCCACAACTACAGTAAGTTTTGGAATGCTCATTGTGTGATTGGACAACATGCATGGAATGAAAATGTTTGCGTGCTTTCCTTGGTGTACTATGACGATATTGGTATTACTTATGACCTTCATAAATGCTGCATGATATTGTTAGCTAATCATGTTGTGTTTTGTGCACTAGTCACATCATAACATCCATGTAAGCCATGTACTAAGGATACATGCCGTTGAAATCCGCTATGAATTGACTCACCATGGCTACAACTGATGATATCACCATGAAAGTAACAAATGACAGATTTAGGAAGTATTATTGACTAATATTCAATTTTTAATTTGTGGAATATTACTAAAACCATTGGAAAATGGAAAGAGAATGCACGTGTTTTGTTTCACATCATTAGATGCATTAAATGTATTGAAACAGAGGAGCCAGCTTACAAGAAATAATCCACACATGAATGTAAACGGTTAAGCTGTACAAGAAGGAAATGACCTCACAAGGATGACACTCTGCCCCATCAGTGAACTCCTGAGATGCTTCATGGAACTCATCGCCAAAGGGAGGTGCACACATGCCACTGCACGGATTGGCCACATGAAATCTGGCCCTGCGTGTGCCTCTTTGCCTTAGGATGAGGTTGGCCATCTTGTAATATAACCAAATCTGCTTCTTTCTGTGCACCAAAGGTACCATGGGCCTCATGTGACCGGATCCTCTGCCGGTGCACTCTCAGCCTTGGTGTTCTCTTGACCATGGTTGTAAACCGGGCGCGGTGTGCTAGCCTCAACCGGATGTCGTAGGCACCAACCGGTGACAACGGCGACCAAGGGGAGGCCGGTGCACACCTTCCCGTGTTTGTGGAAGCATAATATTGTCTTGGGGGAGCACAGGAACACGTGTGGTGCAGTGGGAGTAAACTGTACTTGTTATTCAAGTGTCAACATACAAGACTAAATGTACATGATGACACATCCTAGGCGATCCGAGGTCGCTGAGCCGTGCACGGCTTTGTACGGGCCTGGGATGAGTTATTGCATCCATCATGTAGCTCATCTTCTCAGCTTTCCAACGCACAAAGAATCGCATCATTCCATGAAGAAACGGCCGAGATATGGTCGTTTACCTGAACCACGGTAATCTACCGCTGGCAGCACCAATAGCGGCGGTGACGGCCGCCCGAAACACCCCTTCTGGCAAAAACACATTGGGGCGCCATTCCGTAGTGCCCTTGGCCCTCAATGATCCTTGAGGAATTGACGAACCGGGCCCCAAGGGGCGCTTTGGCCTTGTTGGGTCTTCTGAGGGTCGAGCCTTGGTCCTTGAGGATGAATTCCCATCACCTCTTTTCCCCTCGGCCGGTCCAACCTTTGGCTGGACGTAACTTCCTCAATTCTTGATAAATTGACCCCATTCTTGGGTTAATCTCGCACCGTTTTTCCTGTATATTCCAAATCAGCAGTCAGATTACAAAATCAAGGAAGCCTCAAGCCGTGATCAGTGCCGTTGGCACCGTCCGGCTTACACTACAACACCCCCCCTCCAGGAGCGAGCCGTCCTGGATCGCTCTTGATACTCATGGAGGATGGCATTCACCCCGCCAACATTGAAGTTGCGGGCAGGCTCCCATGAGTTGTGGGCCGCATCATAGCCCTTCCACTTGACTAGGTACTACCATCCACGGCCACGGTGACGGTGGTCAAGGATGGCCTCCATTTCAAACTCTAACTCGCCCTCGACCACCACCGGAGGGGGAGACTCCGAACTGCGGCCAGAAAAACTCTCAGCCGGATCATGGTAGAGCTTGAGTTTGGAGATGTGGAACACGTTGTGGATTGGCATAGAAGGTAGGAGAGCCAACTGTGCCACCACGGGTGTTCGCATTTTGAGCACCTCAAACGGACCAAGCCACCGAGGCTTCAACTCGTCCGACCGGACCCCGTAAAGCTTGACGTATGCACTATTGAGAAGCACACGGTTACCGACTTTGAGCGTTGTGTCTGCGCGTCGGCGGTCCACTTGCACCTTCTGTTGCGCTTGCGCCTTGGCCAATGCATGCTGCGTCGCCGCCCAAATCTGCGTGAAGTCACGTGCGGTACACTACACTGCGGGCAGGTTACTTCCGACGTGCAAACTGAGGGGCGTTGCGGACACCATCCCATTCACCACCTCAAATGGCGCATTGCCGGTGGAGGCAGACGTGGCGGAGTTGTATGTGAGTTCAGCGACCGACAACCGCTGGTCCCATGCCATCTCATCCGGATCGCCTACTGTACAGAGGAGCTGCTCCAACATCTGGTTAGTCCGCTCCGTTTGCTCGTCAGTTTGGGGATGAAAACTGGTCGACAGCTGCACCTTGCTGCGGTACTGCCCCATGAGTTGTCGCCAAGAATTTCTTATGAAACGCGCGTCACTGTCGCTCACAATGGACCGCGGTACGCCATGGAGATGCACCACGTGCTCGAGGAACAGCCGAGCCGTGCCTTCCGCGCTCACCGTATCACGCGTTGCAAAGAAGTACGACATCTTGTTGAAGCGATCCACCAAAACCAACACCGCATTGTGACCTGCTGCTGTCATGGACAAACGCTTGATGAAATCCATGGAGATGTCCTGCTACGGCTGCTCGGGGATGGGCAAGGGTTGGAGGAGACCCCGGGTCTTTGTCCTCCGCGCCTTGTGGCGTTGGCACACGTCACAACTTTGACAGAATTCAGCCACCTCCGTCGACATGGTGGGACACCAAAAGAAGCGAGCCACCCTCTTCAATGTCTTGTTGGCGGAGAACTGACCGCTTGGGCCACTGTCATGGCACTCCTCCAAAATCAGGTGCCGAATCGCGGGCACCGCCGGAACCACCACCTACTTCGTGCCACGCCGTTGCCAAGACGGTGCCTCCATGAAAAATCTCCAAGCCTCGTATTCCCCATGTGCCTCCTATCCCTCCGTGAAGAGCTTCACAAGGAAGGCATCCTCGTGGATGGTGAGGGACGCGGCCCGCATCATTGGGTCTGGTCTCCGTGAGAGTGCATCGGCAAGGTTGATGGGACCCGGCCGGTACACGATCTCCTTGTCGAAGTCCGACTCGAGGTACCCCACCCAACGCGCTTGCCGCTGGCTCAGGTTTGGCTGCGTCTTGAAGTACTTCAACGCGTGGTGGTCCGTGTAGACCGTGCATTTCCTCACCTTGAGGTAGCATTTCCAGTTCTTGAAGGTTGGGACCACGGTGAGAATCTCCTTCCTATGGGTGGCGTAGTTCAGCTCCGCCCCGCGCAACTCGCGCGAGAAGTAGGAAACCAGCTGCGACCCTTTACCAAAGTCCTGCAAAAGGATTCCACCAATGGCCAGGTCCAATGCATCCGTCGCCATTTCAAACTCACGGCCGCTGTCGGCCAAGTGCAAGGCTGGCGTGGAGGTCAAAGCACTTTTGAGATTCTCAAAGGCTTCTTGTCCGCTAACTCCCCAGCTCCCCTCGCGATCCTTGCGAGTGAGGTTGGAGAGTGGCGCTGACACTGCCGCGTAGCCAAGGATAAACCTGCGGTAGTAGCTGCAAAAACCAATGAACACTTACACATCGTGCACATTACGCAACTTCGGCCACTCTTGTACGGCCAACACCTTGCGCGGGTCCATGGCAATCTGTCCATTGCCAAGTATGTTTCCAAGGAATTCAACTTGTCCCACCGCGAACTCACACTTAGAGAGGCTTGCAAAAAACTTCTCCTTCCTCAAAATCTCGATGACCTTCTTCACATGCTCCTCATGCTCCTCCGCCGTCCTGCTATACACCAAAATGTCCTCGAGATTAACCACCACGAAGTCATCCAAGTACAGCTTGAAGATTTTGCTCATCGCCGCGATGAAGTTGGCCTGCTCATTGGTCAACCCAAAAGGCATCACGAGGAACTTGTAGTGACCATAGCGGGTGCGAAAGGCTGTCTTTTCCACAATATCTGCTGCAATGCGGATCTGGTGGTAGCCGGATTGGAGGTCGATTTTTGTGAAGAAGCAAGCCGCATGGAGCTGGTCAAAGAGCTCCTTGGCTCATGGAAGTGGGTACCGGTTCTTGATGGTCATCTTTTTCAACGCCCGGTAGTCCACCCACATGCGTATCTCTGCCGGCTTTTTCTGCACAAACACGACAGGTGCAGCGTAAGGAGACGAGGAGGGGCGGATGAAGCCTTGCTTCGTCATCTCAGTTAGATTCTTCTTGGACTTCTATAGCTGCACGTCGCTCATGCGGTGCGTTGCACGAACAGGTTAGCGCGCTCCAGGATTGAGGTCGATGCGATGATCCACGTCCCGCTTTTGTGGCAGACCCGCCGGGAAGGTGTCGGCAAACACGTCCTCGAACTCCGTTCAGACCTTCTGAAGCCCCTCGGGCAGCAAACTTGCCTTGGGCCCCCGGCTGCTCACGAGTCACCCCATGTGCCATAACAGACGCCACATCCTCTGGTTCGTTGAAATCGTCCTCTAAGTCTTGCACGAAGGCCAAAGAAATCTGCTCCTTCTTTCGAATCGCGTGTTTGAGCTACACTAAGTCCATCATTAACAGCGCCGGTTCCTCCTTGTGAGGCGCCAACTACTGCAGCACTTCCTCCTTGTAAGTCTCCTCTTCCGCAGCCTCCTCCTTGAACCACGTAGGCAGGGGACACTCCTTGTCTTCGAGCTTGACTGAGATGGTGCGTGCCTCCCAGCTGATGACGGGGTTGTACTTGTGGAGGAAGTCACGACCGAGGATCACATCGTAATCCTTCATCGGTCACACACGGTATACGGTCGTTATGCAAAGCTTCTCCACGCAAATAGAGAGGGGACGGGCCAGGTACCCCACTTCAATCGTACCGTCCACTTAGTTAGCGGTCCCCTTCTTGCTCGTAAGTGGAAGGCCCCACTTCTGAGCACACTCCATGCTCACAAAACTGTGGCTCGCGCCACAATCCAGCAGACTCCCCACCTTCTCCTTGACATTTTTCACTTGCGCCTGCGAGAGAAGTGTGGGCTGCTCCTCCTCATACCCCGCGTCCCATGCCTTGACCTCGGAAACCCCCTTACTTACCGCAAGGCGTTTGGGTGGACAGTCAACTAACGGTTTGGGTTGAGAGGAGCCAGGAGTAACGCCATTTACTCTCGGCTCTCCTCGTTTCCCGAATCCTTTGTTGCTTTCTCTACTTCCTTCGTGGTTTGCTTCCCCTTCCCTTGCCGCCTACCCTTGTCATCGTCCTTCTTTGGACTCCGACAATCACGCACAATGTGGCCAGGCTTGCCACAGGTGTAGCACTTGTGCTATTACAACGCTCCGATCTCCATGGGCGTGTCATCGCTCTCGGCCCGCTTGCTCTAACCACCTCCAAAAGAGTTGTGGCTATTGGCATGAGCCTGTTGCACGCGTGAGTCGTACTGTTCAGCTGCTGCGATCATTGTCGACAGGTCATCGTTCAGGTTGTGCATCACCGTCACAGCGCGGGCGTCATTCTTGTGGCCATTGCTGTAGTGGAAGTACAATTCGTGGGAGTCGAAGTGACAGTTGGCGACAATTTCACAAAACCTGCGGGTGCAGCCAGCGACGCCACCAGTTTTACGAAGCCGACGCAGCTTGGCACGCACGTTGTTCCTCACGTCACCTACGGTGAAGCGCTTGATGAACGACTCAGTGAACTCCTTCCATGAGATCGGCAATTTGAGGGTAGGGTCGCCATTGTTGTAGGTTGGAGCCGATAAGGTTGAGATTTTGGTCGCGGCCGCAATGCCGGTGACCATTGCTGCTCCACTGCCGTGTGGATTGGATCACATCACATCGGCCCACCAATCCAATGATGCCCCTCTCAACAGGGTCACGGCATAGTCGCGGCGCGCCTCGTACCTTGAGGCATCCACACCGATGGCGGTGAAATACAATTCCACTCCAAGTATCCAAGCATGCAGAGCTGGCCCATCCTTCTTCGATGGGTTTAACGGCTCCGGCTTGGGCGGGCTCGGGGCGCCCACCGCAGGTCCATTTGCGGTGGCAACTGCCACTAGTGTTGTCACTGGACGATTCGCGAACACTTGATTGAGGTAAGTTTTTTGCTTCTACAACAGGTCCATCTTGGCCTGCATGTCAACGAGCAACTTCTGCAATGCTGCGGCTGCTGTTGCTTTGCCTTGCGTGTCAAACGGTGCGGCCGTAGAGAACGTGTCGGATGAAGTCATCCTTGCATCCGGTACAACTTCTTCCTCAACAGGTCCTCCGGTTACCGTATTGTCACCGGAGTGTGTGGTTGGCCTTCGGCACGGATGTGACAGAGACGAGATGTGTGCTGGTCTACATTGACCAGGAGAGATTGCCGCATAGATGACTGTGCCCCTGAGCCAAGGGTGGCTCTCATACCAAGTGTAAACCGTGCGCGGTGTGCTAGCCTCAACCGGATGGTGTAGGCACCAACCGGCGGCAACGACGGCCAAGGGGGAGGCCGGTGCACACCTTCTCAATTTACAAAAGCATAGGATCGTCTTGGGGGAGCATGGGAACACGTGTGGCATAGTAGGAGTAAACTGTACTTGTAATTCAAGTGTCAACATACAAGACTATACATACATGATGACACATCCAAGGCGAACCGAGGTCGCCGAGCCGTGCACGGCTGTGTACGGGCCTATGATGAGCAGTATTTCCTTAGCATCATGTAGCTCATCTTCACAGAGTTCCAACGCACCAAGAATTGCATCATTCCGTGCAAGAATGACCGAGATATGGCCGTTTCCGCGAACCACAGTAATCTGCCGCAGGAAGCACCACAAGCAGCGGTGACGACCGCCCGAAGCGCCATTTCTGGTAACAACACATTGGGGCGCCATTCCAAAGCACCCTTGGCCCTCAATGATCCTTGATTCATTGAAAAACTGGGCCCCAAGGGGCGCTTTGGCCTTGTTGGGTCTTCCGAGGGTCGAGCCTTGGTCATTAGGGATGAATTCCCGTCATCTGTTTTCCCCTCGGCCGGTCCAACCTTTGGCCGGCCGTAACTTCCTCAATTCTTGGTTGATCGACCCCGGTCTTGGATTGATCTCGCACTGTTTTTCCTGTAGATTTGAACTCAACAGTCAGATTACACATTCAAGGAAGCCTCAAGCCGTGATCAGTGCCGCTGGCACTGTCCGGCTTACAATGGTCCTCTCTAGCACATGGATCTATCTCACCTATGGACAAATCAAAAAGAAAACAAACATCGGTTCAAACTGACAAGTACACTCACACTTGGACATGGAGGTGTCAAGACCACAAACAAAAAGGGTTAACTATAATTACACATAACGTCCTCTACATATGCGCTTGCATTGCAAAGGCTACTCCTCCTTCGATGAGTCCAAGGAGGAGGAGCTATTTTCAGTCTCCCACTCATTAGACTTGGATGTGATGTATTTGGAGGTCGCGTCCTCTTCTGACCAGTCAGAGGTGGACAAGCCATTGTCCGCCGTGTTCTCTATTGTAGCCTCAGAAGTCCCAAGGTCTTCAACCTGAGAGGAGAATAGTGGTTTTGATGGCCCTGCTTCATCCACGTATGCCGCTGGCTGGCCACCACCGCTGGGAGAGGTCCTTGCCTCAACTGCAGTTGCGCATTCAGGTATCGATGCACCCCCTGCTACATGAGTTCCTAGTGTTGCTACACCAGCTCCTCAAGCCCGTCAGTCACGAGCTCCACATCGTGCTCAACGCCTGAGTCAGATGTTGTGCCACGTCTTCTTCTTAGAGTTTTGTAGCTAAGCCTATCATGTCCGCGCACCTCGCGTCCTACGGGAAGCTGTCTAGCACGAGTTATTACATCGTTGGCTGGTGACATGGTAGGAGAGTTTGTGTACTCCTTTGGCTGATGTCCAGCCAGCCCGCAGTTGCTATAGATGTGCTCTTTCTTGTGATCCTCATGGCGGTTCTTGCGCTTCCACCTCGGCCGTTCACCACCCCGTTTCCTGCCTCACGGATCCCATACTTTCTCTGCATACTGCAGTACGCATACATTCACCCCCGGCATGCAGCGTTGGCATGCCCTCTACCTCGACGTCTGCGTAAGATATATGTCCATGTGCATCTCCAATTCACTTATGCATCGAGCAGTAGGCTCACCACGTGGTAGCATGGGAAGTCGTACTCGGCCCACAGCTCCACTTCTTCATGTTGTAGTCCACCTCTCGGCCGGAGAGGCTCTTCAGCCCTGTGGCGGTCCTCGAGAGTGGACCCACCAAGATGATGTTGTACCCTCATTCGTGCTGCGTGTAGTTTTTGATCTTACCATTGGCACACTGGGTGAGCGCTTTCTTGTAGTTATGAGTAAACTTGCACCATTCTACAAATAATCCATGTACCCATACATACAATTGTACAAAGCAGTGGAAGGGGTACAGGTGGTACAGTTCCATGATGCTGGAGTTTAGGGACTCGGCCGCGTTGCTCCTCGTGTGTCCGCCACGTGCCACTATATTGTACACTCTCCTTCACTTGTCCAATGGGAATCCCGGTTCTCCATTGTTGCTGAAGATGTAGTCCACACCCTGCTTTGACACACGTGCTAGCTTGACCCCGATGCGCTTATGCTTGTTGGTGGTAAACGTGTGCGCGAGGTTCAAGAACAGGTCAGCTTCAACCCTACTAGCCTGAGGCTTAACGTTCTCGTGGATGTGCTGCATCTAGAACGTATGTGTTTTACACGACAACTTGTGGGCAACAACAACTAGTAGACAACCATCACGTTCGAAGATGATGTTGTGACGCGGTCTCTGGCCGTGAGGTACACCTACGATAGCAGTTGCACAAACCACGCCTAATGATCTTTGCCTTCCTAGCAACCCAGCGCCCACGCCATAGGCATAGTGTGGTCGTTGGCGTCCTAGTATTGTGCAATCAACAATACCTATTTGAAGTTGTTTTCCGTAAAAGTGGCGTCCATGGTGCTTAGGCGCCGGACGTGGTTCCAACTGTCCAGACAAGCTCCAAGTGCAAAGGTCGGGCAAAAGAGCTCATTCTTGTCCTGCTCCACGCACGTGACTGTCCGTGGGCCCATCCTCTTCAACTGCACACCATAGAGTGCATATGAACTCAGTTTAACACACGAGCAGTGTAAAACAATGATGTTAGTAGTTGAGTAGAAACCGGACATATGAGCCTCAACGATGTATGATGGGAATAGAGATCATGACAGCGTCTTCTCACCCTTGAGCTTCTTCTTGACTGTCTTCTTGGTTCGGTAGACGACCGGATAGTGCACCTTCTTGCCGGTGTTGGTCTTGACTATTTGCTGCAATGTCTTTGTATCGGTTGAGGGACTTTTATTCAATAACTGCTCAATGTGGCACAGCACCCATGCGGTATGAAGCGCCTAATCGCCTGTTTTGGTGTTGGAGGTGCACTTGTGACCATCGACGTACTCAATGATTGTTATGTTGCCATACTTACGTTGGTAGCGCGCCTTTAGCAGCCATGCACAACCAACATTTTCCCTCATCCTACAGCAGATCTCTAGACGGGTCGGCCCGCTACGAACCGAAGACAACGATTTTTCCCTAACAAAATCTTAGAAGGCTTAACGGCAAGAGTCCACATTACGGAAGGATTGGCTACCCGGGAAGTCCATGCTTCTTCTCCTACATTTGTGTGCCAATGAAGGAAGGGCATCTTGCAGGTATTTTTTGCTTTTCTCTAGCGGGGATGGAGGAGTATCCTCATTAGACGACCCTGTACAAAGGAAAACAGATCTACATGGACATTGACAATGACATACTGAAGTTGGTGGCAAGCGGATAGTGTAGTTTGACATGGAAGGAGGTCCAACCCCATCGGTTGCGATGCCATAACTACACAGATATTGGGTTCAATCCACCCGCGCAAGAACCACAAAACGAATGAAATCGTCGACTGCCTCCAATCTACATAGTTCGCTCTTCAACACGCTCAGGAGAACACTACGTCATGCGTGCCACAACACTAACATGACTGTTGTAGTTGTGCTCCTCCTACTCGCCGAAGAGAAAGGAGGTCTATTGGTAGTAGTGAGAGACCAAGACCGCAGGCGGATTGTTGCCGTCCTTGTTGGAGTACTTGCCTCATGAGGCGTAAAAAATGGTGGCCATCATGGCCAGAAGTAGGTATAACAATGTATTTCATGCGTCATTACATCCATCCTACCCACCATTTGGTCTTGGCACACCCATCCGTTTTAAGCGCGTGGAGGAGCGCTATCCCAGACGCAAAGTCCCGATGTGACGAGCAGTCAACATTGGCAAGGCATCACGCCTTTGCTGTTGTGATTTGTGTCATTCTTGTACAGTCTACTGTGACCACTCGGCCGTGTCCATACTCGTGCATATCCCTGAGGCGGGCCCTGCTGACACCGGTGCGACAACTGGAGGCAGACTACCCGCTTGGAGCTGGCCGACTACCGTTCGAGAGCCCCGGACACTGCCGGGACTTCCTGTTGTTTTTTCTGCACCTTGCATGAGTTTTTCGGCAGACTGGCCATGAGCCCGATTTGCATGTTTTTCCATTGCGTGTCCACGGTCTGATGATGGATGCATGCACGTGACCAGTCGTAGCGTCTGTCTTGTGATCCTGCATGTCAAGGTTCAGACGGCGTAGCATTCTGACATGTGTGCGCAGAGTTATGGCCAAAACAGTGGTTTTGGGCCGGTTTTAGGACAGCTCTTGGACCGCAGCGTGCGACACCCGCTGTACGCCGCGGCAGGTATTTATGCCATGGACCTGTCATTTGTCATCTCTCTCTGCAAATGCTATTGAAGCATTCAGAATCTTTGCCTTGTGATCCCTAGCCAAAGTCTTGCCGTTGCATGCACGACTTGTGACTGTCATCACCGTCTGATCAGGCACTGACGCCTGGTCAACTGGGGTGTTTCTAGGAACCTTCCTTGCATCTTCTCATGGTATCAAATTATTGAGACAGTTCTCACTGAGCTACGTAGAAGAGACACAACAAAGTAGTAGCAGTGAGAGTCACCGCTGTAACAGATCCACTGGGGCCTGTCGAAGACAGTCGGTCGCGGTCGACGCAGCGCACACCCATCACGTGAGACCGTAGCAGCGGCGTTGCCACCGTGCCAGAAGTAGCATAGTAGCAGAGCAGCAGCAACAGTAGCGGCAGCAGCATCGCCGTAGCAGCATCTACAGCGCCGTAGCAGCAGCTGCAGTGCCGTAGCAGCAGCTATAGTAGCGCGTGGCGGCTGCAGCGAGTGTAGTCGAAGTCCGCAGCAGCTCCAGCGACTGCGGCAACAGCAATGCAGCGGGAGCAGCAGCGTGAGCAGAAGAGCAACAGCAGCAGTGGCGGCAACAACAACACAGCAGCTGCAGCGGCAGCCACGGCGGCAGTAGAAGAGCAGAAGCAGCTACATCAACAGCAGCACAGAAGCGACAGCAGCAGCGCGAGGCGGCGACAGCGAGCAACAGCTACAGCTCGCAACAGTAGCAGCGACATTGCACAGCCATTACTGCCACTACTATGCATGGAGTCACGCAGTTGCTGCTGCAACTGACAGCACAATTGCAGCAGCAGCTGAGTAGAAGCTGCTTCACAACTTCCGCGTAGCTTCCGCGCAGCCATCGCAGAGCAGCTACACGCCCGCACAGAACCGCAAGAAAAAAAAGGGAGTCCAGCTGACGTCTGCAGTTTTGTTTGCTGACGTCATCAGGTCGTGCTGAAGTCAGCAACCACGTGCTGACATCAGCACCATACTTAGCCAAATTTTTGGCCGGACACTCAAAAATTGACAACGTCTCAACTTCTCGAGAAACGCTGACGCTTTCGCAATCCAACAAACCTGACCTGTCCACCCATACTGAGAGGCGACATAGACTCGTCTGACAACAAGGGGCACGGCACAGGTGATCCCTCCTCCTCTTCTTCTGGGGTCCTGAGCCCACACTCGCAGGCCATTGAGGACTTGCGGACCCAGCAGGATGAGATGCGTTGCCTATAGCAGGAGCAGACTGATACCATCCTTACGTTGTTTGAGGTTCTACGTACCTAGTCCATGGTCCCACGGCAGGTTTTTGAGGGAGTTGTCGGCGTCACGGTCTCTACACAGCAGTCGGCTAAGGCACCCGTGAGAGGAGCTAGACCGGACCCACCACCTCTTGACCTCCTCGATGATGATCCATTCATGCCAGGCATGACAGACGACTCCCTGGATCATGAGATTCGAGTTCTTCACGAACGCCTTCGTCAGCTGTAGATGGGCACCAGATCTCCTCGGTTTCCTCCGATACAATCGTCACTCGACTATCCCGGTGACTATCCCCTTACAGGAGTCTTCCCCGTCCCTCGTCCTCCTCGGCCTACGGCTGCTCTCCCCACGGAGCAGCAACCCAAGGACTTTGATACACCACCTCCGCGGTACATCAGTGAGGATGGCTTTGACTGCTTGGAGATCCTCATTCAGGTTTGGGCTACATCATAGGGAGAGTGGCCGTACTACCACAGCCCGTATCAGCCTACAGACCCAGCATAGGTGCTAACAGCAGCAAGGCGATGCCCGGAATCCTCTATGCCATGCCACGCAAGACTGTCGTTGATTTCTGCCCCTTCCATGGCGAGGCCGACACAGGCATCGGCGCCGATCCACGCGGAGGTTGTGATTTGGCCTTATCCCTGCTCGCCACAGAGACACACGCCACTCGTGCAGCACACATTCGTGCCTTCCACTTTCTCTGTCAGGGGCCTACTGATCTGCACCCGATTACTGACGCCGTGCCATGCGCATCTACACGCGCCTTGGGACCTCAGGAGGCACACAGCTGTGGGCGCCCGTACGGTGATGCTCGGAGTTTGCCTTGAGTACACTGACATCTTCACATGGTACAACGACACCGTCCTCGAGCCCTTTTCAGCCACTCTACAGCTTCTCCCCTGGGCGCATCAGCTCTTCCTCCAGGTGACTTCAGCCCGCGAGGCAGCCGTGGCCCATCAAGAGACTTCTCTTGTTGCAGCATTCGTCTCATTACCACCATCTTCCCTCCTGCAGTTTCCTTCTTCATCCTCCATCATGTCCTCATCTTCCTCCTCCTCTTCAGCCCCTACCACACACACTGAGACAAAGGATGTTGCAGTAATAGCTCAGGGGAAGAAGAAGAAGGGGAAGCATGGATCAGGTCAACGGCAGTCACAGCAGCATTTGTCATCCAGTGGTAGAAGTGGACGTTCTCTTCACTACTACAACTGTGGAGGCCTATCCGTACGCCGAGTGCCAGAAGCCGCTCGACAGGGCGCGGATTACTCGTGGGCTTGAGGCTGCACACGCCCTTTGTTCCAGGTCCAGCACGTCATCCTTGCCATCCTCGGGATGCGTGGCGGCCACGACTGCAGTTGTTCCTGCTTCCTCACCGGTGAGTAGCAGTGATCTGGACCCACGCGACCGTACCATCGCTGAGCTTCGACACCTTCTGGCGTTCCGTTTTCAAGGAGGTGCGAGTGTGTTGTCATCGTCGGGTGGTCCACAGACTGTCTGTCCGTCCATTCCTGTGGATCGTATGACGCGTGTTAGGGAGCACAGTCAGCATGTGATGATGATGGGCCTGAATGCACCGATTGGGTTCATGAGTCTCATCTTTGTGCCCTGCGTCGTTTCTCCCCACTGACGGCTCAGCGTCCCTTTGATGCTGAGCGTTCCATTGCCTGTTGTATAGTGACGTCCACCAGTCATGACTCTGGTGGCATTTGGATCATCGATTCTGGTGCCACTCATCACATGACGTGTCGTCGTAGTGATTTTGTTGTTCTCGGTCCTGTCACATATGTCCGTTTCGTCCGTACAGGCTCTGGAAAGTCCTTGCCAGTCCATGGTGTTGGGGTTGTATGTTTTGATGGTCCGTCTGGCCCCTTGTACCTTTCTGACGTGTTCTTTGTGCCGGATCTTGAGCTCAGCCTGCTTTCTGTGCGTGCCTGCACACTGATGGGTCTTTCTGTGGAGCCTACCGCAGACTCAACGACTGTGACTGCTACTGGCACTCACAGCATTGTCCTTCGTGCCTCAGTCGTAGATGATCTGTATCGCATTTCTCGGACCTCCTCTCCTTGCCCTCCTTCCTCCTCCAGTCGGGTCTTTGTAACTGGTGTTTTGTCTCTGAAACACCAGCAGTTGCTTCATCGCCGTCTGTGTCATGTGGGCTCCGATACTGTGTCAAAAGCTCATTCGGACACAGCCAGCTCTTGGTCTTGACGCGGCTTCTTTCGAGAAGCTACCCAAGACCGACTGTCTCTTTTGCGCTTAGGGGAAGATGCACCGATGAACCTATCCTGACTCTGGTTCCCGAGCGCTTTGGCCTCTCGAGCTAGTTCACTCAGACCTTCTCGGTCCTCTTCCGGAAGAGTCCCTATCTGATCGTGGCCAGTATGTTCTGAATCTGACTGACGACTTTACCCGGATGCGGTGGGTCTACAGCCTGCGTCAGAAGAGCGACGCCGCCCTTGCGGTTCTACTCTAGCTAGTGATGGCTGAGCATCAGTCACGTCACATGCTACATACCTTCCGCTCGGATCGCAGTGGTGAGCTCCTTGGCGAGATGGACGGGTTCTTTGCTGAGCACGAAACTTTTCACCAGGTCTCCGCTCCTACTACCCCTCAAAAGAATGGTGTTTCCGAGCACTGGAAGCGCACCATGGAGGATGCGGTTCGCGCTATGCGATCTGAGTGCGGTCCCCCTCAGTCCTTTGTCTTTGAGGGTTTCGCCTACCTGACTTGGGTCTAGATACGCCTCCCGCACGGTCCGCTTCCGGACCATATTACACCATATGAGCTCTGGTTTGGACACCATGTTGACCTTCGTCTCGCTCACGTTTGGGGATCCCTGGCCTCTGTGTGGTACATCGAGCACCAGCAGGGGTCCAAGGTCTCACCTTGGGGTCGCTTGTGTGCTTTTGTAGGCATTTCACTACGGTCGAAGGCCTGGCGCTTCTGGGACCCTACTCGTCGTCGCGTCATTGAGTCACGCGACGCGCTCTTTTTCGATTCTCTCACCTATCGTCACCTGACTTCGATCACGGCATAGTTCGCCACACATGTTCCTCCGTCTCATCGGGTCTTGGAGGCGTGTGCCCTTGCCACTCAGAGATCTCCCTCTATGGCACCCGACCCGGGCACCCTGAGAGAAGCTCTCTCATCACAGGATGCTGACGCTTGGCGCGCTGCCTGCGAGGATGAGCTTTGCGCTATCCGAGAGCATAGAGTCTACGAGCTTGTCGACCTTCCACCTGGGAGGAAGACTATTCAGGTCAAGTGGGTCTTTCGCAAGAAAGTGAAGCCGGATGGCTCACAGACACTTCTCCCCTGTCGGCCGCATGACCTCAGCTCGAGCTCTGTTCGGCGTAGTGGCTCAGCATGAATGGGAAGTGCACCAGATGGATGTGAACAATGCATTCCTCCATGGCTCTCTAGATAAGGAGATTTACGTGGCTCAGCCACCCGGCTTTGAGGATGGTGACAAGGTCTGGCGCTTGCGCAAGTCCTTGTACGGCCTCAAGCAGTCTCCACGGTGTTGGAACCGTGAGGTCACCGGCACTTTGACTCGTGCGGGATATGTACTGAGTGAGGGAGATCCCTCTCTCTTTATCCTACGGACACCCGAGCGGTTCACCGCCATCCTGGTCTATGTCGATGACCTTCTGATTGCGTCTCCGTCCCTGGAGGCCGTGAAGGAGGCCAAGGCTGTCCTTAAGATTGCCTACAGGATGAAGGACCTCGGTCCTGCGGCGGTGTTTCTTGGTATGGAGATCGTGCGAGATCGTAGGCGTCGGACAATGTTGCTGCATCAGGTCCGATACGCACGAGCCGTGTGGGAGCGTTTTAGCGACCTCCTTGGTGCAGTGCCCACCGCTTCTACACCTCTTATACCTGATGGGCAGGATGCCCTGAAGGTGGATGATCCCACATAGTTGGAGGAGACAGTGGACGTGACCTTGTACCTCCGTCTCATCAGATCTCTGATGTACCTAGCCACTACCACACGTCCTGACATCGCTTTTGGTGTCAACCTCCTCGCTTAGTTCTCACAGGTTCCACGTGCAAGAGCCCTTCACGCGCTTGTGCGAGTGGTGCGGTACGTGGTTTCCACAGCGTACCTTGGACTCTGCTTTCGTCGGCAGTGTTTGATGGTCCTTGACGGCTACACTGGCAGTGACTGGGCCTGGAGCCTAGATGGATGCAGCCGTACTAGCTACGTGTTCCTGCTAGGCGATACCGCTCTGTCCTGGCGTAGCGGGAAGCGAGGTTGCATCGCACGTAGCTCGTTGGAGGCAGAGTACGTTGCTTTGGGCGCAGGCGCTCTTGAGGCGGTTTGGCTACAACGCTTGTTTCTTGAGCTTGGTCTGTCAGTACCCGCCATTGTGCTTCGTTGCAACAACCAGAGTGCTCTCCCCATTGCGGAGAACTCCGGTGTCTTTCACGCTCGCACGAGGCACATTATGGTTGAGAATCACTTTGTGCATGATCTGGTGGAGCGACACGTGATCTCCGTCATGTGGGTTGTCACTGACATGCAGCGTGATGATTTCCTTACGAAGGCACTAGCTCGCGGAAAGTTCCTGGTGGCCATTCGTTCTGTTGGGCTTCACCACATGCCTGAGAGTGGTTGAGTGTGGGATGTGTGTCCGTATCCCATCTGTTTTACACACACTGTTGTACTTGTCCAAGTGCTGCACGTGTGTGGACATGCGTACCATCGGGTCATGGGGGAGTGTTGTGATTTGTGACGTTCTTGTACAGTCTACTGTGACCACTCGGCCGTGTCCATACTTGTGCAGATCCCTGAGGCGGGCCCTGGTGACACCGATGCGACAACTGCAGGCGGACTACCCACTTGGAGCTGGCCGTTTGCCGTTCCAGAGCCGCGGACAGTGCCGGGACTTCCTGTTGTTTTTTTCTGCAGCTTGCAGGAGTTTTTTGGCGGACTGGCCATGAGTCTGATTCGCATGCTTTTGCATTGCGTTTCCACTGTCTGATGATGGATGCATGCATGTGACCAGTCGTAGCGTTTGTCTTGTGATCCTGCACGTCTAGGTTTAGACGGCGTAGCATTCTGACATGTGTGCGCAGAGTTATGGCCAAAACAGTGGTTTTGGACCGGTTTTAGGACAGCTCTTGGACCGTCGCGTGCAACACCCGCTGTGCGCCGCGCCAGGTATTTATGTCGCGAACTTGTCGTTTGTCATCTTTCTCTGGAAATGCTATAGAAGCATTCAGACACTTTGCCTTGTGTCCCTTAGCCAAACTCTTGCCGTTGCGTGCACGACTTGTGACTGTCGTCACCGCCTGATCAGGCACTGACGCCTGGTCAACGGGATTGTTGCTAGGAAGCTTCCTTGTATCTTCTCATTTGCATCAACAATTGCTCAACGGTCACGACCCCTACGGACGACGAGAATGGACATCTACATCGCATGGCGGTTTGTTGTCTTTCCACGACAACAACCATCGCTAACCATGCAAGGGCGCAGGACTTATTAGGAGGCGATGGAAAAAGACGACTAAGCAGACCATGCATTTCGGACCGGAATATGGATGAGGGGAGGCACGTCACCGACAAGCGAGCTATGTTGACAACCTGTTGCCTGTTTTTGAGATATGTGTCAGGTAGCGCCATTTGCACGTCGATGACTAATGACATCCGTCTGACAACCTATCGCATTCAGCATACTTCGTTTGGACCTTGTTGACATAAGCATACTATTGCGATGGTTCGTGTTCCGTACACAAGCATTTTCGCAACAACTCAACTCTACATTGGTTTTTAAAACTTGAAAGCCCTTGCTCAAAGGGGCTTATAGAGATGGGTAGTATCGTATTTTTATGCAGATTCACCTTTGTTCCTCACTCATAGTTTGCGTCAAAAGACTCCCTTGGAACATGAGTCGGATTTCATTCCATGGGTTGTAGAAATGTCATGGACAAAAAGTGAAATGTAAGACATCATCCTCCCCATACACATTGTTTAAAAATAATTCATCCTCGAACAGTTTTGCACGTATATGTTTGCAACAGTGGGTGCGGTACGCACGGTCCCGCGTGTTGCGAGAAAGTGGGTACAACAAGCATTTATTGCGTATAGTGAGTATTGAGTGAGTTTTGTGTGATGAATGGCCTAGAGAAAAATCGGTGACCCAAGACGTGGGTACACTGGAATTAGGCCGTATTAGGTGTCCTTATTTGGGCATTCCCGACATGTCCACGATACCATACAAGACATCGATTAACGTGTGAAAGGTGACCTCGCAACAACCCATCCGTTGCCTTGCGCCTGGAATTTGTACGCGTGCAGACACGTGGCAGAGTTGCTATGAGGTGTTGTGAAAAGAACCCATTGTCGCGTTCCTGTATCACTTTTTTTAGTATTCAACGATCTTTCGCACCCGCCACAAAGGCGTTGCGAGCTGACATGGACACCTAGGAGCTCACCGTACCGGTTGCGAACCTGCCACGAAATTTGCGAGGTTGAAAGTTTCGTCAAGTTTTGGCGGCCGATGAAGCCTTCACTGAACACGAAGCGCGACCACTGTAATGGCTGATTTCACAGAATGATTTTCGTCAGATCAGTATTGAAGTGGGGATTCGACCTAAAATTCAGTGAATTCAAATGCATCGGTCAAGCGTGGTATGATAAAATGTATCGAGTAATACTGGTGGAGATAGTTGACAGAAAGGTGGTTCAAACGGCCATCTTTCAGTCGCGGCATAAAGGCATGATACGGCTGGCTCGAGGACGCATCAGGCGCCCTCGTTCAAGCTTGAATAGACGCATCCCCATCGATGAATTTCATTGATGACCACAGAAGGGATGGAAAAGACAACCAAAAGGCGGTGAATTCACGATAGTTTAACAAGTGCTTGAAAGCGGGAGTGAATGTCACTTTTTTCATCTACGCGAAAACCAGGGCCAGACCACTGAATACTGAATGAAGTGATACATGAGCACTCAGCTCTGCCGCATGCTCATATGCGTCAGCGCACCGTGCGCTGCAGACAGCGCAAGCCGTGCCGTGCAGTGCCGTGCAGTGGTCCGCCTGCTGGTGCCGCTGGTCGAAGCACAAGATGATGTCACTCTTGCGGCGGGGGAACTTGGGGTGCGGAAGGTGGGGGGGCTGGCAGGAGCGATAGCAGCGGCACTTGACAGTGATGGGAGGAAAGCAAGCACGTGTCCAGCAGGTTGAGTGGGCGGTTGCGGCTGTTGTGGGAGTGGCTGAAGGGCGCACTGGTGTCCGCCTCTACGGAATCAGCTGTAGATCCTGCCGGCAATCCTCCTGCCACACTACATTGCAGCACGACTGCAGCAGCAGGTGCTGTTGCTGCAGCACCAGAGGCAAAAGCAGCAGCAGCAGCAGCAGCAGCAGCAGCAGCTGCAGCAGCAGCAGCAGCAG
>SZWC01001958.1:69025-80275 GCA_023375785.1 Penium margaritaceum | reverse complement strand
CTTTCTTCCGATGGGCTTTCTGTCTTATGGACGTTGGCCCAGAACCAGTCCCAGACACACCGTCAGCTTGGTCTTCATCCTGAAAAACTTAGCGGGAAATCGTTACATACCCTACGGATTATCCTGTGTCACCTTACACCATGAGTATCAACTTACCTTCCTGTTCTGCTCATAGGTATCAACCGGGCTGTGAGGAGCTGAATACTGCTCGATCCCAAAGCTCAAGGATGGCAGTGTACTCAACGATGCAGAGCGCTTCAATCGTGGTGCCCCATTAGCGTCAAAAAGCGACAGGGGACATGGAGAGTCGAAGAGAGTATTTCCGTGTGACGAGGCCATGCTTTCCGACCGGCGGCGATGAGAATGCTCAACGGCGAGGAGGCGGCAGCCGTAAGTCCACTCCGAGGGCACATCGCTACCACTCGAGATTCGGAAGCGTCCTTGTCCGACCGTGATGGAACTTCACCCGCGGCTCGCATAAGTGCGAGTAGGATGGGGCTCGGAGACTGACTAAAGCGGTGTTCCGCAGCTTTTTTTTTTTAGCGGTGTCGAACCTGGTGCCTCTCGAAAAGGAAATGTTCTGGGCGCTCGCTCTCTTGGATAAATGTATACACGCGCGACTGATCTGGGAGGGAGCTATGGGAAAGAAGGGCCACGACAACATGGGGGAAAATGCTTCAAGTCTGCAATCATTGCTGCACAAATCAACCTCGCGACAGCCGGCCGTCGTCACTCATGTTCGCGGTTAGACGATCTAGGCGAGTGCTGGTGAAAACACCGAATGTGGAAGCTCGTATTCCAGTCGTCCGAAGGGTGAATTCTTGTCAATAGTAGCCATCGGCATTCTTTATGTTTTTAGCAGTGAAAATTGAAAATCTGATAAATGTATCGATACATAATTAGTTTCACAACCAAACCTGACATTTTGTATTTGAAATCTGTCGTAGAGGTCCTCGGTGGGACTCGCTTCACTACAGTACACAATTAGAAAACACGCACGACATAGATGTAGAGTGCCAAACCAAATTTGTGTCAGAATCTGTCTGAAACAGAATTTCCATGTCATTGGCGGTAAATACAAGATACTAAAAAAAAAGTTGCGATACACCGCATAAATTACGTAGAGGTCTGAACTTGGGCTAAATAGCCAGTGTAGCCACACCCAGAAGGGTTGACCCTCACATATCCACGAGCCGAGTTTTCTATCCCACATATCCAGCACTTAAAAGAAAGAAAGACATATCCGACGTTCCTCGACATGCTCAATCGGCGACATGGGTCACTGATTGAGTGTGGCGAGGAGGGTCATGTGACCGTCGCTCGATCGCGACCCTCGCTCCCTCGCGAGATCACGATCGAGCAATGACCTTTTTCTTTTTTCCTTCGTTGACGCGCAAACCCCCATTACAATTTAAGGTTTTTTATGTTTTGCGCGGGGGGAGCTCGCAAAAAAATACAAAACCCTAAATCGTAAAAAAAAAACCTACATCTTAATAGGGGTTTTGTGCATAAAAAGGTCAATAGAAAAAACAAGGGTCATCACTCGATCGCGATTGAGAAAAAACGCCCATTTCAATTATTTTTTTCCGGCGCACAAACCACCACTGGTTTGCATGAAAAACACTTTCAAACCCAGCCCCAAATCGTTGAGGGTTTTATTTTTCTCAAGGGCATCTGGTGAGCCCCATGGTAGTGGAGCCAACAGATTCCCTTTCAACGCATGGGGTATCTTGGACCCCCTACGCAAACCCTATGCAAACCCTACGCAAACCCCTCCCTCGAACAATCAAAAACACTTCGACAGCGGGATTTGTGATTGTTTGAGGGGCTCGATGCCGTTAGTCCTTCGATGCTGCATTTCATGCAATGACGACATGGTGTTCATGCGCTTTTTTTAATACATTGTTGTTTTCTTCGACTTATGGATGTATCAGTGTTCAAGTTGAAAATGATGGATATGGCATTCTAAAAGAGCGAATATTGGATAAGGGGGACTTGTACACGAAATGGATAGATATATGGTCACACCCCTGTTTGAACTCCCGATTTGTGCTTTTCACTACCTACTCCGATTTAGGCCCAAAAACTGCAAAATAGCTAGTTGGACTCGTAGTTATGGCCGTTTTCCTCTCGAGGTTGTCAGAGATGCATTAATGGTTCAGCTATTACTTTGTGCAGTTGCATTCGTGAAATCCCTGCACATGATTGGATACAAAGAAATACAAACTAATCCGTATTAGTCTAAGGCGCTTCGTGCGTTTAGTCGATTTGGTTAAACTAAAATGGTGGTTTTGGGCTCGTGAAGGCCCATGACTAATTTTCGGCTACGTCAGTTTTCCATCCTGCCATCGCAACATCGTCGCACGCTAGACGGCCAGTTAACAAGGTAGCCTGCCACTCCATAGCAGCACGTCATGGTCGTTCGTGACTTTGCGAACTCAGTTACAAACACATCAGTCAGTTTCAAAACCGCACCTAGAAGGAATCATTATCAGACAAGAAAAGGAAGCATACAAATACTCCCATCATGGAGTGAAACGGCCGAGTCTCTCTATGGCGTTTGACTGGCTGTTGTGATTTTTGTCTAAATCAATTCCAAACTTCGTCTGACGGTTCTGACGGCAAAATGTAGATTGTGAACAGGTAGAAGTTGCAGCGCACAACACGATGCAAGGATTTGGGACAGTGGAGTAATTCACAATAGTAGGAAGTGTACTTGGATGACAAGTGTCGGAACTACCGATCACATACATACAAATGTGAAGTTAAATGAGGCATGTTGGAGTCTTGGGCGTCAAGGTCTTGGTGTGTGTGGGGTCGTATCGTGATTGGTCGTATCTGTGAGACACCTCCTAGCACTGCTGTCGCTAGCGTGGCAGTACAAGCCAGCTAGCTAACTCACTAGCACACACAGGTGGAGGTGAGAACAGCAAGGGGTTGGCTAGGGACACAAACACAAGTGTCAGAAGCTGCACATGTTGAAATATGCAGAGAGAGAGAGAGATAACAACTGAGATCTGGACCACCTAAATAGTGCCACGGACCTAGTGGATGCACACACACACACACACACACACACACACACACGGCGCACAACGGCGCTATTTTCTAGTCAGGACAAAACAGTGGCACAAACACAGTTTTGGTCATAATTCCCTGCAGACACGTCAGAACGACGANAGGTGAGAACAGCAAGGGGTTGGCTAGGGACACAAACACAAGTGTCAGAAGCTGCAAATGTTGAAACATGCAGAGGGAGATAACAACTGAGATCTGGACCACCTAAATAGTGCCACGGACCTAGTGGATGCACACACACACACACGGCGCACAACGGCGCTATTTTCTAGTCAGGACAAAACAGTGGCACAAACACAGTTTTGGTCATGATTCCCTGCAGACACGTCAGAACGACGAGCCGTTTGAACCAGAATGGCCACGTCGACAAGATCTACGTCCTGATAGGCTGCACGCCTACGTGCTGTAACATAGCACGAGTCTACAAAATGCGGAATTCTTCTGGGCGCCCGTCGCCGCCGACAGTCAGCCTTCTGCCACCGTCGCCAGTCTCAGGGATCTGCACGTGAATGGACATGAGCCAAGGGGTCACCGTAAGCTGTGTACATCACACACAACAACACTCCCCCATGACCGGAGGGCGAACACGTTCATGCACATACAGACACTCACGGTGTACTGAGCAAGAAACACACAGCCGCTGCACACAGTACGCACAACACATGCAAGGTGGCACACGAGAAATCAACCTGCAACAGGGGTGGGGCAGAGTCCAACGGAACGAGTGGCTGCATGAAACTTTGAACGACCTAGAGCCTTGGTCAGAAAATCTACGCACTGCCTGTCAGTGCTCACGTGGATGACTCGGATCTCACCACGATGAACCAAGTCACGCACGAAGTGGTGCTCGACATTGATGTGCTTCGTGCGTGCATGGAACACACCTGAGTTCTTGGGGATGGCCTCCGCGCTCATGTTGTCACACTGGAGAACCAGGGGGGGAATGGACTGACGCAGTTCACGCAACAGACG
Organism: Penium margaritaceum; assembly: GCA_023375785.1. Classification (NCBI taxonomy): domain Eukaryota; kingdom Viridiplantae; phylum Streptophyta; class Zygnematophyceae; order Desmidiales; family Peniaceae; genus Penium; species Penium margaritaceum. Next base: position 76,225 of record SZWC01001958.1, on the reverse strand, counting down.
GACGAGCCAGACACATTCCGCTGCACCGGCGCCTAGGGCAACATACTCTGCCTCAGTAGTAGTGCGTGCGATGCAGTCCTACTTCCCACTTCGCCAGGACACTGCAGTTCCTCCAATGAGGAAGATGTAGCCGGTGCGGCTTTTGCCATCTGGACTCCACGCCCAGTCACTGTCTGTGTACCCATCGAGCACAACGGACACTTGCTCGCGAAAGCACAGGCCGAAGCGCGCGGTGGACAAAATGAAGCGCACACACCGGACTGCGGCCTCCAGTGTTCGCTGGCGCGGAGCCTGCGAGAATTGGGCAAGCAGGTTTATAGTGAAGGCAATGTCGGGCCGTGTCGTGGTGGCCAAGTACATGAGCAAGCCGATGACTCGTAGGTACAGGGTCACATCAACTAGCTCCCCCAGGTCCGCTCGGTCATCCACCTTCAGGGCGGCCTGCCCCTCAGGGGTCATGGGCGTGGAGGACGTGCGTACGGCAGCAAGGAGGTTGGCAAAGCGCTCCCTCACAGTCTCTGCGTAGTGTCCCTGATGGACACGGAGTGTGCGACAAACAAGGTCGCACACGATCTCCATCCCCAAGAAAACATAGGCCTCACCAAGATCTTTCATCTTGTAGGCTGAGGAGAGAACGGCCTTGGCAGCGTTCACTACTCCCAGGTCGGGCGAGGCGATCAAGAGATCGTTCACGTAGACGAGGATGGCAGCGAGTGGTGCTGGGGATTGTGAGACGAACAGGGATGGGTCAGCATCACTCTGAACGTACCCAGCGTGTCTCAGCGTGCTGGTGATCTCCATGTTCCAGCAGCGCGGTGACTGCTTCAAGCCGTACAAGGCCTTCCGCAGCCGGTACACGCGACCGGTACCATCCTCAAAGCCGGGTGGCTCGACCATGTAGATCTCCTCCTCAAGATCCCCGTTTAGGAAGGCGTTGTTGACATCCATCTGATGAAGTTCCCAGTCGTGCTGCGCCACCTGGCAAAGCAGTGTGAGTGTGGTCGTCATCCGCCCAACAGGGGCAAAGGTCTTGGTGTAGTCCACGCCAGGGACCTGAGAAAAGCCCTTTACTGTTAGGCGTGCTTTGTAGCGCTCCACAGTGCCGTCTGGCTTAAGCTTCTTGCGTAGAACCCACTTGGCCTTGATGGCCTTGCGGTTCTTTGGCAAGTCCACCAGCTCAAAGACGCCGTGCTCGCAGATGGCATCAAGCTCAGCCTGGCAGGCAGCGCGCCACTGCTCAGCATCAGGGGCCGACAAGGCCTCAGGCAGACTGGTGGGATCGGGAGCCAGCACTGGTGCACTCCGTGTAGCCAGGGCATATGCTGCAGAGGGAGGGTCGACCGTCACCATGGATTCAGCGTCACGAGCAAGACCGCGCTCATGAGCAAGTAGTGCTGCACCAGTGGTACAACCATGGTGAACCTCAGCAAAGCCGTGCGCACTCAGGCCGAGGACCTTTGTGCCCGGATCACCGCTGACAAATCTGCGCGTGGGGCGCGGGCGGAGACGTCCGTTGGGTGCCCGTGTGTAAGGGTCTGACGAGGCAGGAGCTGAGGGCGCTGATGACTCACATGCCGGTGTGGTCTGCACGGCAGGCATGCCACTCGAGGCTGGCGTGGCATCAACAGCTGGGGACAGGCCCACGACAGATGCAGGCGCATCTATGGCCGGAGACGGGGACAGCTCAGCGCCAGACACGGATGCGGACGCAGGGTCAGACTGAGCCTCTGACGTGGAAGCAGACGCAGGGTCAGACTCAGTCTCAGACACGAAAGCGGACTCGGATGCAGACTCGGACACGGGCGAGAGCGGAGAGTCGGGTGTAGAGGAGCAAGTCATAGACGGGGCGGGGCTGGGGGTGCCGGTGGACACAACCGCTGGGGACAGCCGCGGGGGTGCCGGCAACAGAGTGACCGCACTGGACGGGGGCACTGTGCCAACCGGGCCAGGAGCCTCCCCCACACCACAGGGACCGGAACACCCAGGGGCATGAGCAGCACGCAGAGCGTGGATGCGAGCAAGGTCGCGGAAGGCGAGATGCTCGAAGAAGAGAGCGTCACGAGACTCCACGATGCGGCGGCGCTCAGGGTCCCAGAACCGCCAGGCCTTCGATCACGGGGCGACACCAACGAAGGCGCAGAGGCGGCCCCGCGGAGAGAGCTTGCTCCCCTGCTGCTCTGGCATGAACCAGACGCAAGTAAGGGAGCCCCAGACACGGGCCAAGCGCAGGTCCGAGGGACGTCCATACCACAATTCGTAGGGCGTGTGGTGACCTGGGAGGGGACTGTGGGGGATGCGGTTCCACACCCAGGTCATGTGTGCCATGCCTTCAAAGGCAAAGGCCTAAGGCATGGCNGACCGCACTGGACGGGGGCACTGTGCCAACCGGGCCAGGAGCCTCCCCCACACCACAGGGACCGGAACACCCAGGGGCATGAGCAGCACGCAGAGCGTGGATGCGAGCAAGGTCGCGGAAGGCGAGATGCTCGAAGAAGAGAGCGTCACGAGACTCCACGATGCGGCGGCGCTCAGGGTCCCAGAACCGCCAGGCCTTCGATCACGGGGCGACACCAACGAAGGCGCAGAGGCGGCCCCGCAGAGAGAGCTTGCTCCCCTGCTACTCCGGCGTGAACCAGACGCAGGCAAGGGAGCCCCAGACACGGGCCAAGCGCAGGTTCGCGCGACGCCCATACCACAATTCGTAGGGCGTGCGGTGACCTGGGAGGGGACTGTGGGGGATGCAGTTCCAGCCCCGGGTCATGTGTGCCATGCCTTCAAAGGCAAAGGCCTAAGGCATGGCGCTGTCGGCGCGCATGGCGCGGACCGCATCCTCCATGGTGTGGTTCCATTGCTCAGAGACACCGTTCTACTGGGGGGTGGCGGGAGCAGAGAGGTTGTGGAAGACACCGAGCTCGGTGAAGGAGTGTGCCATGTCACCGAGGTACTCGCCGCCACGGTCCGAGCGAAAAGTCTGAAGGCGGTGGGGAGACTGGCGTTCGGCCATGACCAGCCAAATGCGGACTGCAATGGCTGCATTGCTCTTCTGACGCAAGCTGTAGAACCAGCGCATGCGCGTGAAGTCATCAGTCAATGTCAGGACGTAAAGACCGCGGTCCTCCTCAAACTCGACAGGGAGCGGACCCATGAGGTCGGAGTGGACAAGCTCCAGGGGCCGACGTGTCCTGGAGACAGACGCAGGATAAGGAGACCGGTGCATTTTTCCCTCAGCACAGGCAAGACAGTCGGTCGTGGGCGGCGCCTCAAAGGACGCTGCATCAAGACCGAGAGCAGGCTGTGTGCGGATCAGCCTATCGACAGCCCCCAGGTGCACATGACAAAGACATCGATGCAGGAGGCGGTGGTGCTTGGGGGACAGAGCACCAGCGACGAAAACACGGGCAGCGGAAGAGGGAGACAAAAGGGGTGCACTCGCAGAACACCCATCAATGTGGTAAAGATCATCGACGATTGTCCCACTGAGGACGGTCTCCTCGTTGTCGCGCACAAAGATGCGAGCATCGTTAGCCATGTGCGTGACACCGAGGCCCATCTTGGTGCAAGCACGGACAGATAGCAGGCTGAGTTCCACATCAGGGACAAAGAGGACGTCAGAGATGTATACGGGACCGGCTGGCCTGGTGAATTGCACAACCCCAACACCCTGGACATGGACCTCATGGCCGGCTATAGTGCGAACAGAGCGAACAGTGCCAACGGGATGCAGGACGACAAAGGCGTCACGACGACATGTCATGTGATGGGTGGCACCAGAGTCCACGACCCACATGGCATCTGTGACCCGTGTACAAGGGGCAACGTGGCACTTGGCGACGGAACAAGGCGCGGTAGCAGGTCGCTCGGCAGGCGACGCGGCAAGACGAGCAACGGAGCGTGCATGAGACGTATGCAACCAAGACACGTCATCGGGTCCGTCACGCGCACACGACTGGGCATGGGGACCACCACAGGCATCATCACGTAACGACACAGGCAGTTCACAGGCAGTAGGACCCCTCAAATCAGTCAACTCACTCGCACCTCCCTGAGATGAGCGCAGGGCGAGAAGCTGGTGCAGCTCGGCGATCGTCCTATCGCATTCGGCGAGCGCCTGGTCACGACGATCCGCGGAGGAGACTGCTGTGGCGGCGGACTCCTCTGGGACGGCTGCGGCAGTGGCGGCCGAGTGGGCGGTCGCACCGGACGTCTGGCGCATGCGCGCCTCGTGCGCCTGCTGCAGCCCACGGGTGACCTTGGCCCAATCCAGGGGGCGTCCTGTCAGGCGAGTGCAGTCGGGATAGCGATGGTCACCACCGCAGTTGAAGCACACGATCCGGCGTCCTGTCGTGCTGCCTGAGCCGCTGCTGCTGCTGCTGCCGCCGCTGCTGCGGCTGACACTACCAGTGCGGGTGCCACTGCTGGTCCCGCCGATGGAACTAATACCCGACGCTCTGCGGCCCTTCTTCCCCTAAGCCGGAGCTGCCGTTGCTGTAGACGGCGGGGAGGGAGATGCGGCAGCAAGTGTAGCTGAAGCGGTGCTACGGCGAACGCGGTTTACGGCATCCACGCCTGCGACATCCAGAAAGTGGAGAGTGGCCCAGCGCAGTAGGGTCCCGTCGCTTGCCATGTCGCGAAGTAGCGTCTGGTCGAAGTTGCTGAAGACGCGCGCGTAGTCAGGGTGGATGCCGTAGAGGATAGTCTGGAGGGCGGAGTATTGTGCAAGGGCGTCGTCCCCAAGCTCCTCGTACACCTGGGTCGCCCGGCGCCAGTAGTCGGCTGCAGACTATTGAGCGGTCTGGCAAAGGGAGTTGAATTCGACGAGGCGCTGGGACGTCAAGGCCAAGGTGGTGCCCTCAAACAGGGTGACGGCCAGTGTCCACGCTGCGCAAGGGTCAGCTCCTGAGCCGGTCAGCGGATCGCCAAGGAACCGACTGAAGTCCTTAGTGAAGTCCGGGGCGGCCTTCATCAGGCCGGAAGCTGCGCGGACTGCCATCTGTGTCTGGGCGGGGTCAGACGCCTGGTATGGAGTGAGGTAGTAGGGAAGGACTCCCTCGCTCATGGCCCACATACGGAAGCACGGTTCCCAGGACTTGAAGTTGTTCCCAGTCCGGAAGACGGGCGGGTCTGACTCAAACCACTTGGGTGGCTTGACCGTCGGCAGGGCAACGGCCGAAGCCACTGCGGGGCCAGGCATCAAGGAGGCAATCCCCTTACCAAGGCGGGCCCGCAGAGCCAGCTCCTTGAAGCTCAGTGGGCGACGAGATGAGCTTGGTTCAGTGTTGGTACTGGAGCTGGTGCCCTGGAGGGCAGCATTGGCCTCACGCGCTCTGCGACGCGCCTCCAGGCGGATGAGGCGTGCTCGCAGCACCTCTTCCTCGCCCTCCTCGTCGAAGTCGGAGAGGTTCTGTGCGCCTTCATCAGCATTACCGCCGTGGGCGAGGTGGTCCTCGCCTGGGTCAGTCGACGGATGCTGCTGCTGCTGCTGGGGCAGTAAGATCCCGACCAGATCCTGCAGTTTGGCAACCTGCCTCGTCAAGGTATCGCGGCTCTCCGCCTGAAGGTCCGCCAGCGCGCGCACTTGGAGCGCCAATGTCGTCGGGCTCGACGGCCGCTGCTGCTGCTGCTGTTGTGGCGGTGGCTGCTGCCGTTACTGTTTCTGCTGCTGCTGCTGATGTTGGTGCTGCTGCTGCTGCAGATGTTGCTGCTGCTGCTGCTGCCGCGGTGGTGATGATGGCGGCTGCCGGCGTTGGCCGCTGACGGTGCTGCCCTCGGCAGCTACGTTGGTGGTGGCGCTGGAGGGGGTGAGCTTCGGCATGGTGGCCGGTTCCCCCTCTCTCTCCTTCCCCCCCTCCTTTCCTTTTTTTGTTTTTTTTGTGTTGTTGCGGCACATCTTACCGCGGCAACTCACCTCTGCGGAGTCCCTCCGCGGACTCTCTCCGCGGAACTCCTCCGCGGTGCCCTTCACCGCGGAAGTTCACCGCGGATGGTCGCGGAGTGGGTTAGGCTGAGCGCGGTCGCGTAAGTCACGTCGGCGCGGAGTCGACGTGAAATGCCGCGAGATGCCACCGCGGTCGAGTCGATGCGGAACGCGTCGGAGTACCGCGAGATGTGGAGGCACCTCCGCAGCTGTGTTCCGCGACGGCAGCGGGGCCTCTGCGTCTGTCGAACGCGGAGTTACCGCGGAGCTGCCGCGGACTCGTAATGGCTGGTCTGTTCCGAAAAACTGCCGCGGAGTAGTTCGAGCAGCCGCGAATCCACCGCGGAGTGCCGCCGCACTGCCATCGCTGAGTGGCAGATTTGTAACGATGAGTTCAATCGCAGTGGATCTTCGACACTCTCGGCGCATTCCGCTGCGATCGCAGACCTGCCGCGTCCGCTGAGCCGCGGAGCACTGCGGAGCACCGCGTAGCAGCGCGGAGTAGATGCTGCTGCCGCGGAATAGTCGCCGCGGAGCTGTAAAAACTCGTCGCGGAGTTCTTGAAAAAATGGTCGGAACGGTGGTGGGTCCTCCCAGGACCTTTCGCCGAGACAGGGGGCGCTGCTGCTGCTGCTCCTCAAGGCAACGGCTGCGGTCGTTCACTGCTGCGGCGGTGGTTACGTCTCTGCTACGCAGCTGTGTGAGCACTGGCTCACCGCTCTGATACCATGTGAGACAGCTCCTAGCACTGCTGTCGCTAGCGTGGCAGTACAAGCCAGCTAGCTAACTCACTAGCACACAGAGGTGGAGGTGAGAACAGCAAGGGGTTGGCTAGGGACACAAACACAAGTGTCAGAAGCTGGAAATGTTGAAATATGCAGAGAAAGATAACAACTGAGGTCTGGACCACCTAAATAGTGCCACGGACCTAGTGGATGCACACACACACACGCTGCGTACAACGACGCTATTTTCTAGTCAGGACAAAACAGTGGCACAAACACAGTTTTGGTCATAATTCCCTGCAGACACGTCAGAACGACGAGCCGTTTGAACCAGAACAGCCACGTCAACGAGATCTACGTCTTGATAGGCTGCACGCCTACGTGCTGTAACACAGCACGAGTCTACAAAATGCGGAAGTCTTCTGGGCGCCCGTCGCCGCCGGCAGTCAGCCTTCTGCCACCGTCGCCAGTCTCAGGGATCTGCACGTGAATGGACATGAGCCGAGGGGTCACCGTAAGCTGTGTATGACACACACAACAACAGTATCAAGAAGCTCCGTC